>CAJQZM010012105.1:0-14246 GCA_907164665.1 Colias nastes | reverse complement strand
ACCATGTTTAACTGACTCATATAATATGTTATTTTTTTTATTTCCGCTATTTTACTTTTAAACAACCTTAGTGACTAAAGTATAGTAGCGTCGCAAGTGGATTTGAGTCATGCGACTCAAATCGTTCATGGATTCGATTCCCGGCAGATCAGGATGAAAAAAATATTTTTCAAACTTCTTTCCAAGATGGCAGATTTCCCATTTATGAGGTAAAATTTATGTAGCTGGCAGCCCAATTCTTCACACACACTAGCGTCTTTACAAATTGCCTAACACACACTACAGAAATGAGTTGCCGCACTCACAGAGCTATTGTTTTTAGGTGGGGCGGTATCTAGTCGTAGCGCGCGCGCGGAGACCAATCCTTAATCTAAGGTCCTAACCTTGTTTATAAATTTCGTTTAGGTTCTAGATATTACGTTATTTTAACGTCTACGTTAAATTTACGTCATTTAAAATAATCAGAATGATCATTTAAGAAACTACAGAGCTTTCGTTAGAAGTGCAAATATGACAGATAAATAATAGTGTTGGCTAAAAATATAGATAGTTATATCTCTGTGCTTTACTTAATAACTTTGATTATATTAATAAGTAGGTAGGTACTTACCTCGGTAATATTTTTCACACACTACATTACTTACATGGTTGAAAACGTCAAGCATTGTTCCTGAGGAGATGGGTATGTTTAATTGATTGAACATTAATATGAAAAAATTAAAGATTGCAAATGCTTCCAGTAAATGTAGATACTTACTCATAAAATTTTGTTTCATGTTTCGAAACGATTTGGTAAAAATTGACATCGATGACAGTTCACATTCCCGCCAAAGTTCATTTGTTTCTTCTTTTTTTTTCTTAATTTCTTTTTTTTTTATTTAGTTGCCAGCTGCTTATATAAAATTCCAGCCAGATGTCACACGTGCTTCGCCACATGCTTCGCGGTCAGCCGCCGAATTTCCGCGCGATCACACCTATTGTCATTGAATCATTTGTTATCCTTTTCATCTTAAATCGATAGTAGATTTCCCGCCAATCCCATTGTCGCTTTATAATAACACTTTAAAGTTATTTATTAAACGTTGTATAAAACTTAATGCCTATCGAGCCTCAAAAAGGCCTCAAAAATGTAAGCTAATGAAAAGAAGGTACTTACCAGATATGTAATTTTAATTTTCACGAGGCACCAGTATTTAATTGCACAGGAAGAATGCATGCATTGCAAATGCAGAATGCAATCGGCCTTATTATAGCCTACAATAACTGCCAACCTACAGAATTTTCTTTTATTTTTCTATAGATTAAAAAATAGGTATATGCGGTAGCCGCTAGGTAGGAAAAAGTAGTGAACTGAAATTTTAACTGATTTCCACCAGTTTTAGGAAAACGATAATTTACTTTATAATAAAGGAAGATCAAGATGTTTATGAATTAGGTAATAAAGACGTTACCACAGAATAATAACTATAGTAGCTAGCTTACGTTACGTACCTCAAGTTTTATCATAACTGAAAAATAAAATTTAAGCGAGTAATCTCTTTAAATGGATTTTAAGTACAATGGTCATACTTATAAAAACAACCGTGAACAAAAATAAATATAGCTTTATCAATAAAACTATAGATACATTGTAACTGTAAAGAAAGTGCTTTCACTGACACAAACACTTCAAAAACTCAATCATTTGTACAAAATCAACACCTGCCAACATTTAACCTATTATGAATCAAACAATAACAAACACAAGATAATCGTATTTATGAACAAAACGTATAACATTTAAGCCTCTTAAATTGAAGTGTCAAATTCTTAAGCTGACATAATACTCGGATCCTAACCCAATTTAGCGAGCGCAAATAAAAAAAAGAAAAAAAAAGAATGCACTGTCAAACTAGTTCACTACAATTTTCAACCATATCCCCAAGGTATAGAGTATAATTTTGAATGAATCATATTTCCTGCCAAATTTAAAACCGTTGACTTATTGAATGTATTGTATGCAACCACAATGGCTAATGCACTCATGATCTTTTCAACAATATCATCTATACTAAGTACTTATTTTTGTTGAACCGCTACAAACAATAGTGTATTCTACACATGGGGAACAAGGTCGAATTTTGTATGAGTTTTGATTATATAATTGCAATAATGTTGTAACGATGGATAATTGAATATTTGACTTTTCTAAACCGTGTGACGGGGCGAGAGAGCGAAGCGAATCGACTCAATGTGACACTTTACAAATTTTAAATCATAATATTAATTCTGTTCGCACATACATCTTAGTATTGGCACATGGTGAGAGGTATAAAGTACGATGACAAAAGTACAAAGAAAAAATTGAGAATGACCTTATAGTATCCATTGCCGACAAATCTCACTTATTATTGAAAATCTGCTGATCGTAGATATATCAGACTGTGCTTTTAAACATTCTATAACCATCTATAGATAACAAATTGTTTAAAAAAAATTGGTAGTTTTTGTACCAGTTTCAACTTTCAGTCCGGTGACAATAATATGCTGTATCCTCCCTACTCATATCCAGAACCTAACTGCATTAAACTCCACCACATCTGTCTCTGTTCGCGATAAACTATTATTGCACCGATATTCATACTGTTTACACCAATGGATTCCGTGGTACTAGGAAGGTTTTAGTATATAATTTGTTAATTTATAGAACACGCAGGCTAAGCCTTGGTTGAAATTAAAACTTGAAACTATTTCGTGACTTCATGTAAACTTTAATGTATTTATCAATTATTAATTTTCTATAGAAACTGTACACTGTACTGTCGCTACAGAGAAAATTCAGCTAAGTAAAATACTTTTCTTTTATAATTACTAATTATAGTTTTACCCTTCTAAAACGTTATTTCGAAATAACTATAGAAACGAAAATTCAAACAATTTAAGATTGTTTTCAACAACACTTACCACAAACATCCAGAATCCAACAGCCATATAGCATTAATTACGTGTATCTGTGGTCTATACCAAAAGACCCTAAAATCTAAACATAAAAGAACATCAAAATCGACACATCTGTTACGCCACACCCATACATTTACCGACCAAACCATTTAACACCCTTTTCTAAATTCTGAAATGGTTAAATACTATAAATAAAGTTGATCTCGAGGGGATCTCAAAGGGTCCATGTTAATGAAAAATTATTTTAAATTTTAATTGTTCCATTTACATTTATTGATTTAAAACATGAAAAAATAATTAATATTTTAGGCATTTGTATATTAAATTAAAAATACATATAAATAAATAAATTATACATACATAAATTGTGTACCTACCAATGCGATTTTGCTAAAAAAGTAAACTTTTTCATGTATGAAACAAAGAACTTACTAAAAGTCATCCACTCGATGAGGAGGGCTTTACAAAGGTAGAGAAAAGGAAGAAGAAAAAGAAGCCCTCCTCCAACAAGTGCGGTACCGCCCCGACCGGTAACAACCACCTGCTGCGGCCCGCCATACCGACGACGCAGCTGTACGTGTCCCGCCTGCACCACTCCACCCAAGCTTCTGATGTAATGGAGTATGTGCGGGTGAAGACCAAGTTTATCGTGAGGGTCCAGCGCCTGGAGCCGCGCAACAATTTGAATTTTAATTCATTTGTTGTGCGTGTACCGAGCGAGCAGCTGTCGACCTTCATGAGCGAGGAGTTCTGGCCCCGTGGTGTCGTGTTCCGGCGGTTTCGCGGGCGGCTTCGCAACACCCAGCCGAAGCCCGTTCAGCGCAATATGACACCGCCAGTGCCGTGAATTGTGTATAATGTAGTGCTTAATATATTCTTAGTTTTAGTTTTATATTATTATATGTATGTTAGTCTGTAAGGTATTTATTCTATGGGTCTGTACAATTTAGTGTCTGTTACCTGAATTAAATATAATAAATAAATAAAAATAAAATAAATAAATAAAAATTAATGTGACTTACAAAGACGAAACCATTTTACATAGTTACTACTTATACTCTTCGGGACCCATCACGACAAAAGTAAAATTTTATCCGTAGACAGAATAGAGGTACTCCCTCTAGTATCTACACTTATCTCTACACGTAATAGTATTTGTATTCTCTTTGGTCTCTATGATGTTATCATTCGATTAAACGCTTCGAAGGGTATTTCGAAAATTCTAAACCACAGACTTAATTATTTTTTTATTATTTCACGTTTTAAAAAGTTCAATTGACATCTAATCTCTACTACTTAAATTCGATTTAATAAAATCCACTTCATATCAAAATTTTCCTTAATACCTATTTTAGAGCGCCATCTACATTATTGTAATAGGAACGAACAGCGCTATCTAAAAAAAAGCGTGAATGACGACAGCAGATGGCGCTGAAGAACCTGTAGAACCGCCATCCTGTTACAAATGACCCGAAACACTGACAAAAAATTTCAGAAAAGAAAAATGATGGTCAGAACGCTGATACCGGATACCTTAAGATACTGTAATATTTTATATTAGAGAATCTTAACATAAAATATTATAGTATCTTCACCGTGTGTGACGCGCTTTAAGGCGATTGCTACACGAGAAAAATTTTCAACACGCTATGTTGAAAAAAAAATGTTATATTGGGTAAAGGGTATGTTAACGTGCATATTATGTTCCCTAAATTGATATATTGTTCATAAAATTGTGATGTTTTAATGAATTACAATTCTTATTCGATTCCTGATAAATTCATATAAGAATTATATGAAATTATCATAATTATAGTTTCATATAAGAATATATAAAGCACAAATATCTCAAAACACTTCTTATGAAAACATTTATTTTAATCATGGTCATTGTCGAATATATTTCCTGATATTAAGACCGTTAAAATTATATAAATTATATTAAGCATTATAATTATGTTGTGTTGCAAATATTTGACTCATGGTTAATACCCATTGGTCTCGTCACCAATACATTTTAATACATTATACATATATCCTAAAAGAAGTACATATATGTATGTATATTCTAATTAGTTTACGATATGTATTTTTTTCTTTTTTATAAGCCTTATATTTTTAGTTTTGAAGAGAGCAAAAGAAAAGACGAACAAAAACTTCTTAATTCAAATCCAATTTAAGTTAATTAGTTAAAATGTAGTAGGTCAGTCTTTTTTTAAATGCCTAAAACATACTTTCCCAAATAAAAAGACATTTTGAAAATCTAAAGTAACCTCTATTTCAACAAATATATGTATAAAAATCCCTGTAAAATTCAATAAACACTGTGGATTCTTCCATACAATGCGTTGACGTTTGATGCTACACGCTACGCGCTACGTGACGCTACGTCGTAGCACGCGTCTACGATTCGTAACGTTCTTCCATTTCATTGCTTTGTAATGTACATTCTAATGTGTTTTTCTCATTTTTCTTTATTTTCACGTATTTTATTTTTAGCTTATATAAAGTGTAGTAGTTTTAAATAAATGAACATTGAATTTTGTTGTATTCTATGTAACTAATAAAATAGATAAGTATTTTGCTTAGATTTTATTTACACATATCATTGATATTATATTTTAAAGTAAAAGACTGTTACTAAAGTAGCTGTAACAATATGAACTAGTACCTTAAATCTACAAAGAAACTTAATCTAAAATAAATAATAGAATAACCTTTATGAAGCATTTTGTTTTGATATATACTGTATGTTTATCATTGCACGTAAAATAGCCGAAAAACAAAGCAACCACTGCTACATAACTAGTGAAATATTATAGTTTTAATTCCTTTATTTCAGTATTTGTTCGAAATTCTTACTTATTGTATCATGTCTGACGTCATCGTTCTACATCTCATGGAATCGTTTATAGGTCAGATAAGTAATATGAAGAAAAGGTTAAATTCAATAATAGAGCCATATTAATATTAATTGATCGATGATACAATAATTTTTAGTCGAACGGTCTATTCGACTATCGTTACTTAACAGTTAACCTACCTATATAAATATGTATTTCTTTCTATTTCAAATCATAGAAGGAAAAATGTACCCTCGAAAATTCGAAATGTACAAGAACTTAAATATTTTTAATCCACCACATTTAAACGCCGGCGATCAACTAAATCATAATCGTGTGCTTTAATAACAATATAATCATTAACGTAACAAAACATGTAATAAACCTACACCGTAGCGTGTCCAGAAAACTATTTTAATTATCGTTACATCTGATTATTTCATATCTATACATTTTGTTCACATACTACAATTACTACGGATAAGTACTGACGTACGAAGCAGTCGCCAGAATGTCTGCCTCTTCGTCAATGCATGAAAAACTGAAACACAGCTTTACAAATAACACTCAGCCATACAAAATTCAACTTTAACAACAAGAAATAAAGCTTTATTTGACGAATTACGACGCGGTTATAACTTCACGAAACGCGCAATCAAATATTACGGTTATTTCATTGTGATAATGTTGGTTTTTCCTTGATTGAATGGCCGGTGTCGAAGTGTGCGTGGAACGCCGCGCAGTCGCCCCCTTTTCACGTTTAGTAGGCTCGGTGGCGCCACTGAGCACGGACGTCTCTACGTGGAGGCTCACTCCGTAACGCTAGTCAATTGTCACAAACCCCACAGTCAATTTCTGCCTTCCATTTACATCGCGATTCTCGTCCCGTCGAGATAGAAAATTGGGAATTTTTGACATTTTTAACGTACTTAATAACGTAATGTGCAGGGCTGAATGAATGCCGGTGCGTCGGGGGTACAAAACATTTTCCGGTGGCGTGTGTTAGTTACGTAAGTTATCCGGGGAAAATCAATATCCTAGTCGTATAAATAGCGGCGGTTGAGAACAGCTGGCCGAAAGCCATGCAGCCTACGGTAAGTGCTAATGTGTTTTATTAAAAAAGTTCGTAGATTTAGACGTCAGCCTTTGTCGCAAGAATCCGTTTATATTCATTTAACTTTTTATTGGATTACCGATGCCGCTCGCTTTATCTCTGTTATTTAAATGTAACGAAGAAAGATCCATCATTTTTTTAATCTCGTAGCAACCTTTTAATTGGTTTTGTCTTAAGTATCTAATGGGTATATTGTATGTTATTTTTAGTTTTGATATTTTTAACGATAGTCGTATTAGTTATTCATATTAATTTGACCAGTACATTTTTATTAGTGGTTGTACATAATATTCTTTTTTATCTTCGAGCATATGACTCAACATTTGAACACATAGGTATTTGTAAATGCCACACACACGGAAATATGCTTATTAATGCAAAAACAATCTAAAAGGGAAAAGCTTCTTTTGGGCTGAAATTTTGAAGCGAAATGTCAAGAGTCATCGAAACAGAGATGGATAACCGTTACCTACTTATCTTGTTTTTTTTTACGTTATAAAATAACAAATCGCTACAAAAGTACACATACCTACTTATTTATATTATTAGTAAGGAAATACAAATACTTAATCGTTTGCTCCTGTTACGCCCAGACTATTAATTAAATTCAGGAATTTATTCAGGAACAATGAAGCGATCTTTGGTATTTTCACACTTTACTCTGCTAATAGGTATAGGTACATATTTGTATTATTTCTTAAAATTAAAACTTATAGCTGGAATATCACAGAGGGCTGCCTTATCACTAAAGATTGATCTCTTTCAGGCAAGTGTAGTAATTATGAGTTTATAACAATCATCAAAGCCCTTTTTGTAGGTAAGATAAGTTAGAAGTATACTTTACATATTAATCGCATATGTATGTACATCACGATTAAAATCGGCTATTCCGGTTCCTTTGTAGGTCAAACTCTTTCTATGATGGCATTGGATTACTTATTTTACCCTGTATTAGTTTTTAATATAATAAATAGTACGTTGTACATATTATATACGTCAATAAAGTTAATTATTTAATGAAATCTATTAATAGTAAAAATATTTCTAAAATAATTTTAATTCGAAAGCTACTTGTCTGGACGAATCCAATCACAAAAATAAGTGGGTCTGTCCTTATATTGTTAGCATACCTACAACATTTCTAATTAAAAAATAATAACAATATTTACCTAAGTACATGATACATCTCGATTGCAGCTATTATTTTGACCTCTAACCTTTATCTGATATGTTCGACCCTCTTATCTTTTAAATGGGATTAATATTAAAAATAACTTTGCTTCTATTTAGTCTTATCTTCGTTTGAATAAAAATTTCTTATACAATTAGAAATTAGAGTATTTATTAATGAAAATGATTAATTTAAAATTTCTTCAGTCGCATTCTCTTACTTATTTGATTTAGGGCCGATTTTTCAATCCTTGCTTAAAATTTATCCGTCCAATAAAGTATTACACGAACATATTAAAATGTCACCTGTAAACTGTCAAATACGGACAATTAGAATACATTTTTTAAATGGTAGTTTAATACGTTATTCGATGAATAAGTTTTAACCAAGGATTGAAAAATCAGCCCTTAAGAAAAAATGAAAAGCAATTTCTTACACAATCTGCCAAATGGATACATGGCAATTCATGTTATAAAAATAAAAATAAAAGTACTTTATGTACCTACGTTACTTTTATACATAAACGAAGCTGCAATATTAATATCTAAAACGATTTATAATTAGATGCTTGAGAAATTAGCTAACTACGTCGAGATATCTTATACAAATAAGTAATTATTATCGTTAATAATTGTACCTACAATCTAACTATGTTGCTCGATGTTTTAAATAAAACTACGTAAGATATACATTAGTTGTTATTTTTTTGCAAAGACCAACAAGAGTCAAGTGGACTGTAAATAATAAAAAAATGCAAAAAAGGAAATTACGTGCCGCATTTAGGGTCATTGCGCCTGTTCGCGTCCACTTAGTGCAGTTGGAAAGTTTGAAGGAGAAAATAAAAATGTTCCAGAAACCAGAACAAATTTCAACGCAAAATTTATGTAAGGTGTTCATTACATAGTCTATTTTAAGATTTACTTTCAATTGTGTTGGAAATATCATGTGATTTTTATTTATCTAGACAAATAACAGAATTAGGCGTTTTACCCAGTTCGCGTCCAAAAATTCCAGTTTGCGTCCACCCGTGGACCAGTTCGCGTCCACCAGCTTAGAAAAGGAATTAAGAGTGTATTGGGTGATATTTTATCAGATAAATGCAAATAAAAATTAGATTTCAATAAATTATTTATTTACGAATATAGTTATTTAATAAAAACCGGCCAAATGCGAGTGGGACTCGCACACCGAGGGTTCCGTATTAACCTGTTTTTTTCATATGTTTTAACTGTAAATGATTATTTTTTCAATGTTTCCCTTATTTGTGCTATAAGACGTTGCTTCGTACCAAACTTCAAGTGTCTGTGTTCACGTAAAGTACCCTGTAGGTTTTGATTCCCTTGCGAATGTCGAAATTTGCGAAAATTTGCAGCATAAACGGCTGTATCTTTTGATTGCTTTGCCTTATAAGTTTGATTTTTTCACTGCTTCAAGGGACCGTAGACTTGAGTATTCAATATAAATTTCAACTTATACCTCCACGCGTTACTGAGAAAAAAGGTCTTGACAGAAAGACAGAATAAAATCAACATTATTATTAATATAATTCACTGTAAGGAAACTGGAAAAACTTATTTATATTTATCTTCTCATCATAATTAGAACTAAAAATTAACAAAAAACAAAGTAACGTTATGTAAATAAATAATAATCAGTTCTATTAAGATTACTTACCCTATTTTTTAGTTTCTAATGAATTAAATTTCTTTTTTGTTTATACTATTTTCTTAACCACAGACTTATTGACTCTCATTCTCAAAGATACTAGTCTCATTCTTGGAATACCCATTTTAAAATGAAAAAATAGCATAAAAATTTGCTAATTTGAATGAAAATTTAAATTATCAACTTGTAGTCTTAGTCAAAAATTTACAATCTATTTTAAATTACATATTTTAACAAACAATTAATTGCTACGTAATGAAAAACAATGTGGACGCAATATGTTCTATTGTTATGCACTATAGGTATAGTTTGCGCCCACCGTGGACGCAAAATGGAAGTTGTACAAATTCGGTGTAGTAATTCGCGTCCACCTTATTTTAGCTATTAATTGTAAAAGAAATAAGCTGATTTATAATCCATACTATTCCATGTTTTGTTAGCAAAGTAAAGAAACAGTTACATATTCAAAAATTCACATTTAACAATAAGATACTTACCGTCAAACGCGACGCTGCGCACTATTTTTTTCTCAAAATCCCGCGCGTTTTAGCTCTCTCGTTTAATAGCCAAAATTAAATATTTTTTTAAATAGGATAGGCGATGCGCAGGCATATTTTGAATATGTGTGCATGTCTCTTATACATTGAGGTATTATCGGAAATTTTTCTTATTACAATTTTACTTAAAGTATACTTATTTTCGTGAATTTTCTAAAAGATATCCGCAAAATGGACGCGAATAGGCATGTGGACGCGAACAGGCGCAATGACCCTATAATATAAAAGATAAACCTGCCCTACCGTTGTACAGGTCATTAATTATATTCTGAAAAGGGAGCTAAAAGAAGACTACGAAATAACTTTTTTTTTCTCTTTCTAAATAAGGACGAAATACTGAAATAATTAATGAAACGTAGAAAATAAAATTATGCTTGTAAATATTTATTTATAACTCGAATCCAGAAATCTAGAATATATTGAATTTTAACTAACTGAGGAATTTTGGTATAAAAATGTCATATTTTTATTTCAAATCGGGTCTGTGGTTTAACCGTAAAATCTTAACAGACAGTCAGTAACTTTGTTTGGATCTATTTATGATATTTTTACGGATTAACCTTTAACAATCACGTTTATTTATCTCGGAAATGAAACTTCAAGGGGTTGAAAAAGGGGAGGTAAAGGTCACATGATCACATTAATATTAGAACTATCTTTCCGCCCACGGCTACGCCTTATGTACTGAAAGGAAATTTCCATGGAAATGAGATGTTGCACCGCGTTATAAAGAAAAATATGTCACTCTCTAGCCTCCTAACTATCTCCATACACAAAAATTATATCATAGTTAAAATCCCTCCGTTGCGACGTAAAAGACGAACACACTTTCGCATATTATAGGTTTTATAGTAAGGATGAATTAACTTTGAAACACGTATGTATAGGGTTAAAATAACTATTGGAGAGTTTTAAAGATGTGAAAAACTACTAAAATATAAAATTTAAGCAAGCAATTTATGTTAGGTTTCCAAATAGTTTGTTATACAGGGCACGACCTAAATGAGAGTGCACTGAACAGGCCTGTAGGTCAATAGTTATCTGACTTATATAATATAGTTGGTAACTCGTTATGGCTTCAAATATAACAGACTCTTGATTTGAAAGGCAACAATTGCATACAGAATAAAAAGTAATTTGTGCGAATTTGTGTTCAGGAACTTGGGCCGTAATAGACCCCTATACCTATTACCACTCAGTTTACGCCGTGAATTGAACTGGCTGGAAAATTCATAATATGATCGCATATTATTTGGCTGACGATTGATTTTTAATTACGGCCCCTGAATAGATTTTTAATTTTATTTCATCAGTTAAAAGCTACAATATACATGAATGATACCTATATTTTAAATTAGTTTATTTATCCAGGACAAACCAGGATAAATCCAGAGCCAGGGCATTATTAGATATTAGAATTTTAATTTATTTTATTCTTAGGCCTTCCATTTAGTAAATAATCATTCGACGAATATTATAAATGCGAAAGCTTTTGAGGATGGATTGATGTTTATTACTCTTTCACGCAAATACTACTCAACAGATTACAATGAAATATGGTATGTAGGTAGCTGAAAACCCAGAATAAGACATAGGCTACTTTTTATCCCGGAAATCTCACCGGAAAGAGACATATGGGGGTTTTTCTTTGAAAACGCAGACGAAGCCGCGGGCGGAAATTTAGTCATATTATATACTATGACCTATTTTCCAAACCTTGGGCAGAAAGCATGAAATTAAGCTAAAACATGATTACGTCGAGTCATTAGAAGATCCACTTAACACTTGTTAACTTAACATAAAATAAAATTGTCTTGTTTTTGTTTGTTTAAAAAATACGTGATTTATTTGCTGTGATTGCATAAAAAACTGACCAAGATTACGTCAAAATGTAACAATTACTTATACATACATTACAAATGATATTACCTAAATATTATATTTCTAAAGACAAAAGAATACGAGATAATAATATAAGCTAAGATAATTACCCACTTCAAAGTCAGTCAAGATGATATAGGGCTTCTAAGTTCTAAAGATATTCCATAGATCGAATCTCGAAGTAATTTTCAGCATTTGTAAATTATGCTTTCGGGTGTTCACAAAATCCAGTAGAACTTTCATATTTGCTATATTACAATTATTCCTACGAATAATTTATAATGGGTATTCAAAAAAATGTCATCTTTAATGAATATTCTATCTCTTTCACTCGCATGTCATAGCACTTATGAAAGAAGAGTCCAACTAGTGATTAATACATTGGCAAATATTTATATGGAGCTCTCTCGTATAATACGGCTAAATTAAAGAGCTCTAGTATTTAACGAATGTCACATTAAGCTATAGCAGCTGATGACGTCACACGGGCGTCTCACTGTCGCCGTGTTACGTCACAGATTTTACTAGAATGGAATATGAACTTTGTAGTATTTATCGGAAGGGCTTTTTTATATTATTATGTTTATTGTGGGTTTAATTTAATGGAGAGTGATAGATAGGTATCTTTGCTGAGCTTGAATAATACCAGCATGAAAATTTATGCATTTAGGTAGGTACCGGAGTTTCTTATAGTAAACTAAGTATTTATGTTATAAAAATTCAGTTTGAAAAATGTTTACGTATTTGAGTTTTTAGATCGTATACACGAAAATATACAGTACTAGGTTTCCGCCCGCGGCTCCGCCCGCGTAGTCAAAGAAAAACCCGCATAGTTCCCGTTCCCGAGGGATTTCCGGGATTGCGTCATTTTCCCGGCATAAAAAGTAGCCTATGTCCTTTCTCGGGTATCAAAATATCTCCATACCAAATTTCATGAAAATTTGTTCAGTAGTTTAGGCGTGATTGAGTAACAGACAGACAGACAGAGTTACTTTCGCATTTATAATATTAGTATGGATTACCATGACCTCAAAATATTTGTTTTTAATTTAAGTACTATTTGAGTACAAGTAAGTAGATATAAGACGGAATTTTATCACATTTCCTAAAATAGAAATGAGATCTTGATTGTCTTGTCGTCTCATTCGTTCATCACTAATAATTTAACTTGAGTAATTCGTTTAAAGATTTTAAAAATAAGTCCGTAAATACTATAAAGTCAGTTTATTGACATTGTAGTAAAAAATATGATAAAAAACGCAATCAAAAATAGTAAATATGTATAATTTTTCAAGAATAATTTTAAATTCAAGCGTACGACTCAAAACATAACCTAAATAATGAGTTTGAGATATAGACTATTTCGGGGCAGATTCATAAAGCAATTTGGGAGATAACGCAATGTTGAGTCGGGGAGGCTTATCCTAATCCAATCGCGACTCCAAATCACGCTTCTGTCATCGAAATCTATAGCCCTATAGCCCTTTGAACCTTGACAGATAATAAATGCGCCTTTTTTTCTATTTCGCGGGAACTGACGCGAGCTGTCAAATGAGGCGAAAGAAATTTTTAGTCTGTATTGTGTGATGAAAATCGTTTTGCATTGTTTGTAAGTATTTGACTATAATATTTCAAAACAAAATGCAATCACGCTGATATCTTTTTTTAATTTTTATTTTAAAAAATTACGACTACAATATTAAAAAATGAAATGAAAAAAAAAACTAGAGAAGTTCATACGTTCCATTTTTAAATCTATTGATGTTCATCATGTTTCGAAATTGATCGTAATTTTAATGTGTTTAATTCAAAAATTAATTTTATATGGTGGAAATGTTAAGTGAGTGCGTTTATTTTGAAATCTTATAGCCTAATAAATATAATAAATATGTACCTATCATCAAGAAGTAACATTAGGTACAAAGAATGATTTATAATATGATTATGTATTATAATAAATCCAAGTGAGTATTTCTCATTTATTTGTTTTTCATTTTTCATTGATTGCTTTAATTACATTAATTAAAGGGTTAAATATTTGATTCGATGTCCCCGAATTTCATTATTTTGTGCTG
>CAJQZM010012099.1:0-11813 GCA_907164665.1 Colias nastes | reverse complement strand
AAAATTAAAAAATTAAAAAAAGATAAAAGCCCGGGTGTTGACAATATACCGAACGAAGCCTTAGGTACTACTTGGAAAACATCTACTGATAGGTCCACTCGTTATTCTTTTCACTAAAATATTGGAACAACAAGAAATTCCTACCAAATGGGCAAAATCGCGGATAATCCTGATATACAAAAAAGGAGACCCAGCTAATATAAATAATTACCGACCTATTAGCCTACTTCCAACAATGTATAAGCTATTTAATGTATAGGCTATGTATAGGCTATGTGCCTGGTAAAAAGAATAGAGCCAACTATAGAAATGCACCAACCGGTCGAACAGGCAGGTTTTCGACAAGGATACTCAACGACTGATCACATACATACCTTAGAACAAGACGTGATAGAAAAATATGTTGAATATAATCAAAATCTATACATAGCATATGTCGACTACGCAAAAGCGTTCGATTCCATATCACATATGAGTATCTGGGACGCATTAGAGCATCAGAACCTTCCACATGTATACATTAACATCATCAAGGATATATATAGAAAAAGCACAAGCCGCGTCAAATTAGATAGGCTAGGCGCAGAATTTTATATCCGCAGAGGTGTGAAGCAAGGAGACCCGCTATCACCAAAAATCTTCATAGCTGTCCTGCAAAATATAATGAAAGACCTAGAATGGAACAAAACAGGTAAAGGAATAAGCATAGAAGGAAAAAACCTCAGTAACCTAAGATTTGCGGATGATATAGTTCTTTTCGCTAAAACACCAAATCAACTAGAGGGAATGCTAACAGAACTAAGCGCTGCACGCGCGAATGTAGGCCTACAACTGAATACCTCAAAAACAAAAGTAGCTACCAATGGCATAAAGAAACCTATACGAATAAATCAAACACCTATTGAATACGTAGAGAGCTATATCTACCTCGGAAAACAAATATCATTTGAAAAGACAAGACATCTAGACGAAATAGACCGGAGAATCAAATTGACGTGGAATAAATACTGGAGTAACAAGGAAATACTAAAATCAAAACTATCAATGAAGCTAAAGAAAAAAGTAATGGACTCGTGCCTGTTGCCTTGTTTATCATATGGTGCCCAAACTTGGATCTTTAACCACATTACCATGTCAAAAATACGCACGTGCCAACGGTCTATGGAAAGAAGTATCCTTGGCATCAAGACCATAGACAAAGTCAACAGCTCAAAAATCAGAGCAAAAACCAAAGTAATAGACGTGTTACAACATGCACAGCGCTTAAAATGGAAATGGGCTGGACATATCGCCCGCTACTCCAAAGATAGATGGCCAAAAAGGGTCACGAAATGGATAGGCCCAGGATCCAAGAGACAGAAAGGCAGACCAAGGGCTCGCTGGGCTGATGATATTCTACAATTGACAGGCAAAGACTGGATGAAGGCAGCTGGAAACAGGAGGAAATGGGGACAGTTGGAGGAGGCCTATACCCAAAAGGGGCCAGGACATTTAACCTAACTGCATTATTAATATTTTCATGTGTTATGTATCTTTTGTTGTAAACTGTATCTAAATGTCATGGATTATAAGGGCTAAATAAATAAATAAATAAAAATAGCCTTCGATAAATGGGCTATCTAACCCGAAATAAGTTTTCAAATCGAACCAGTAGTTCCTGAGATTAGCGCGTTCTAACAAACAAACAAACAAACTCTTCAGCTTTATAATATTAAACTTATAGATGTTTTACCAGTCAGTCAAATAACTCTGTGTAAAAACATTGATCAAATATTGTCTTCATACTTGAGCGTTTGTCGTACCTAAGTCAAATTTTTAATTCCTTTATATTATAGTATGTAAGATTTGAGTTTAGTCAATCATTTACCTGGCAAATGCCATCCCGTTGTATTTGATTAAAAATGTTATATATGGCAAGGTCAAACTTATTCGCGGATATGTGATTGAATATCGCAAGTACAATTCAAACAATTATATGAAATGGCTGAAAGAGTAATATTATGAATATTTAAAACTTGTAAATCTGAAATTTTACTAAACTAAATTAAATTAGTTTTATAACTAAACTAAAACTAAATTAAATTAGTTTTGTAACTAAACTAAAACTAAACTAAATTAGTTTTATAACTTCGTAAATATTTGTGTTTATATAAATAAGAAAATTAAATTTAATAACTTGAATAAATGACTCGGCTTATTTATATCCAAAATGGAAAAATAAAACATGACTAATATAAAATATAAATGCATGAACAAACATTTACATGCTCTATATAATAAATTAAATGTTATCCAGTCTTGCTAGACATGCGTGATATTAAATTTACTTGAAAATATCTTCTCGTAAGAACGTCTGCGTAAATAAAAAGTTTTATTATATTTATTTGTTGTGTACTCGGTAAACTGTACACTGAGTACATAAAGAATATTTGAAAAATATCTGTTGTTTTTGGAATAAGTATTTATGTGACAATTAAATGTATAACAACGTATTGTATGAATTGTGCATATTTATAACTTATGTCTAAGTTATAAATATGCATTGGAATGTATGTTCGAAGTTTGTATTAGAAATCGTATAAGTCTACGGTAAATATTAATAAATAAACTTACTAATATCAATAAAAGGCTGTTGGTAAAGTCTGAATATTAAATACAACAAATATTTGCCTAAGCACAGATTAGATATTAGACCTAAGTCATGTTTAAATAGATTATACTACATACTACTATTTCAAATAATGCTAAATAAACGAGATAGATTTTTTTGCATAATTAACATAAGAAATAATTGCAATGTCGTATACCAATTAATTTCGGTTGTATTTTCTACTTTCTCTCCTTGACAGTTTTACTTAAGAAAATATTTAACTCTAATTACATTTAAATGTCAAGCAATAAAGCCTTACAAAGAGAGGCGCCGCGTGCCAAGCCTAGTCTGGCTTAGCCCGGAAATATCAGCATGGTCCATTACTTGCCCGGGGTAATTTTCCCCGGAGTGCCAAAAGCCTGTCGGTGCGAAATAAGCCTTCCCCGCCGCTAATGTGGGAACTTTTTCACTAAATTGCGACTTAATGTATTGCGTAGTGATATCTTTTTTGTATATTTATTGTTGTAGTTTTGTAAAGCTTTTGTGGAAATGTTTTTTGGGAATCTGTGTTGCTGATATAGGGAATCTGTGGTCCTATTTTATCTTTTTATTCTACGTTACCATTCTATATATTCTATTGGAATAAATAAAATAAGTAGTTATAGGTTTTCTCAAAAATTATTCTGAAATCTAAAGTCGTATAAATTAATTAAAGATATACTGGGCCGCTTCTATGATCTATACCTTCATTTCACATCTGTTTTCTGAGATCAATTTTATTTACAGATAGTTTACTAGCTATCAGATACCAAAAGACACACCGTAATATTATTACACATCGAACCATGGATCTAATTCATTCGTAGCCATTGTATATGTCTTGTAGCAACCTCCTTCCACAAAAACATAAAAAACAAATATATATATACGTACATAATAAATAGCAGGCGCATAAACATATAGTTATTTATGCGGCATCCATTTCGGGTCAAACGCGCGCATAACATTCAAAGTAGCGTCCTTCGATGCACTTTACTCGCTTTTCAAAACACACCAGCGCGGCTGCGCGCTGAAAATATAGGCTTACCCACTGGGAGTATGATATCCAAGCAATGAAAGGAAATTGTTGAAATCGATGGAAAATACCCCGTGATACAGTTTTGTATACTTTTTTCTAGAGGTTAGAAACCATGTACAATATAAATTTGAGACATGTTGATTGAAGCATCTTTCAGTAGGTGCCATAGTGATTATTAGTTTTATTGTATTGGTAATAATTTCTGTGTGTACTTAATTAAATTGTTTTGAATATAGTTAATCTATAAATTACCCACTTAATACTACTTAGAGCTATTCTATTTGTTAAATGTACCAAACCTCTTTCCAATTCTTTCATTGCTTCCACCTTTTTAATAAATTCTTAAAATTTAAATCATTATTTATCTCACATCGCAGGCAGTAATCCGTAGCATGTAAGCAGACATTGCAAGCGATCTAGTCTAGAGAATATATAAGCCTATCGTCGATAATGTATGCGTTTGGTATCGTGCCAAAGGTAATGTACTATATTACTTAACGCCCTTTGAATAAAGCATCAAGCAAATCACGTAACTTGAAAAAATACTGAATACAGCACAGCTATAAAGCTGGAATATTATTATAATACAGATGCTTTTGTTGTGAAATAGCTGTCCTACGCTGCTTCTCGTAGTATGTGACTACTTTCTATATACTTTCTATATTTATTTTTATAGTAATTTTTCAAGTTTGTTCAGCGATTAGCCGTAAGATATTTTTAATTTTCTAAATTAATGCTCGTTTGTTGTTTAAATAGTTGATGCCCATTGGAAAATTATTAATTTAACTCTACGTGAAGATTCTACATAAATTCAATGCATATAAGGAATAAGGATATTAGTACATTTACAGTTAAGTCATGAAATTTCACCATAAAAGATGCATAATTAAATTGCGAATATAATTATAAATATAGCTCAAGAAAGTTACACAAAAATGTTTCATTTTTGTGTAACTTCAAACACTCTTTTATTATTTTAACAAGGGCAGTAAAAGCTATAATAATAAAATTATACTGAAATCACAGTGAGGCATGGTTTAGGTGTTTATTGCTAACGCCAAAGTTTTAACGAACCCAGTCGCCTCTCTCTATTTGTTTAAAACCAAACTTTTATACGTCGTAATAAATATTTTTACTCTTTTGCTAGTATATTTGTTTTTATTGCAGAACAAAGTTTTGCGATAGTTCCTTAACTAGATCGTAAGTAATTATTGGAATTTTAATTATAAAAAAAATAAACAATATGCTATTTGAATATACACATTAAATAATTCTTAAATAAATACTCTATCAGTCAGGGTTAATAAGCCTTACGTATTGGAAGCAATATCTCATTGTGTATATTATTTTCACTTATCAAACTATTCATAAAAACAAAACTATAGTTTTACTTCTTATAACATTTGGTAAAAGAATCAATGAAAATCGAAGTAAAAAATCAGTCGCAGAAAAATCGCAAGAAAATTACTCCATTCATTCTATTCACGAAAGAAGCTCGTAATTTCTTTTATCGTATACGTACATTCTTTTCAATATTGTTCAACACGATGGTTATCAATTTGTCCATTATGGATATTGGTTGTTTGATACAAACGTATTGCTAAGGAATCTACCCACTATCACGTATCATACTATGTTCGTAATAGGAACGTGTCAGGATCAAAAAGCAACACGATATGCTCAAAAGTATCGAAACCGTACGTACTATGGTCAACTAGCTTTTCGCCCGCGTAGTCAAAGGAAAACCCGCATAGTTCCAGCTCCCATGGGATTTACGCGTGCCAAATATTTATGAATATCGGTTCAGCAGTTTTTGCGTGCAGGATTAACAAACAAACATACAAACTTTCGAATTTATAATATTAGATGTTAGTAGGATTGTTGACGTGCATGCCACGTGAAGGTCGGACAGGTCGATTTAGTGGACATCATAATTATTTTACCACAGATTATACAATACAAAGATTTTTTTGCCTGACACCTTCCTGTTATGGTCCTAGTATGATACGTTGCAGTGAGTAGAGTCCTTTATTCCAATATAAAATGTAGGGGACGTTAAAATGCGCAGATCTATAATGGAATCTTCGAGAATTCGGCTCAAATTGTAAGCTACAGCTTACTGGCTGGATAATAGGGGATTGGGGACCTCTGTAGTGGGTACTGTGCCTTTAGTCTACCGATGTATAGATTTTAAAGTCTCGGTTTGTATGATTGGTAGATATGTGTAAGGAGTCGTTTTGTTTGTCTTGTTGTTCGTTATGTTATAGTGTGTTATTATTCTTTTTCTTGTGTTCCTTTTGTCGTTACATCAATAATAATTTAATTAAAACTATACAGAGTTCTCAAGAGAGGTTACTATTTAAAACAAGTTAAAGATTTATTATATAATTGAAGGTTTTGTATAACGTAGGTATACTCTTTAGAAATTAATGCGAGAAGCCACTGGCTCCCGAGACACAGTATTTAACTAATTCAGGAGCCTATGGATTCATATACATATAATCTGTGTACCTATTTTTAATGTCAATAAAGTTTTTATTTTATTTTTTTTATTTTACGACATTTTTTAACCTTAAGGTATAACGCCACAACTTACTGTTTCGTCTTCGTTGTATTTTGAAAATTATTTTCTTAAATCCAAATATAAAGCGATTTGTTAAATCAATTCCCCAAAATATTCAAGCGATTACTTCGCAAATGAAATCGCGAATTATTCAGATATGTGACGGGCGGAATGGCGGAACGAATTTCACACTCGCTAAATTATAACCGCGTTATTGACGACCGCTTTCCCTGGCCGATTAATCATTTGTATGTTAAATGGTTACGTTTGAAATTCAAATCAAATCAAATCATGCTAAGCGGGAAGTTTGGGAAGTTTGAAATTCAAATCAAAATTTTTATTTTAACAAATTGTGTTGTAGGTAAAAAAGGCCTGATTATGATGCAAATAATGGAATTTATGTGTAATGTATGTACTTTCACCTTTTAAATATTTCTGGTGCAAAGAAGAATGTGAATGTCTACAGAGGATAAATATCATTCCAGTCATACCATTAACAGTCTTACATTCTAACATCTTTTTTCTACATTGCAATTTTGTCTACATTTTCGTTGTTTTCGTAATCCTATGCAGATTTGTTAAATGCATAAATGCATGCAATGTGATACGTACATTGTACAACGAAAGGTAGATAAGGGTAACAAAAAGGTCGAATTCCGTCACATAGAATATTCTAGCGAAATTTAAAAGAAATGCTTACAAAACTATGTATAATACAATTGCGATCCATATGTTCTACTTAAGTTTCAATTTTTTATACGAAAAACAAATACAATTTTGTACATCTCAAAAGACAAAGTCTATGTATCCGTTTGTTCGTTTATGTTAAGAGTTTCTTAGAAAATGATACGGTATTTAAGTGGATAATCTGCGGCATCAATCAGAAATCCTCCGTAAGCCGCAAGTCGCGATGAGATTGATTCACTCTTCATTTCATTTGAGCCGAAATATTGATGAATGGAAATTAAATGAAAAAGCAAGACTTCAGGGGATTTACTTTCGGTTGTGATGAAGAGAGTTGTTTTGTAAGAGGTAATCGAATGTGCTTAGTGATGTTATTATTATTCGTTATTTTTTGTTTAGCAGTGACTGTTTCTAGCACTGAGACGTCACCGAAAAATAAATGCCGAAAATCCAATACATACTTTACGCAGCAACCAGCCTAAGAACGATAGAAGTTTAAGTCTATTTTTGTTTCATAATTCATCACATTCTGTTCTGTTTATTGAATTTTCTCTTATTACCTAAAACGAGTGAAGAAACGCGATTCATTCATGAAAAGTGTAAATAAAGCATAAAAAAGTGAAGGTTTTAGGTTTTATTGTGTGAATATTGTTAAATAATACAAATAATATCTTTTCTCAATGTTTTAACATAAGAAGATTATCATCCTAATTATTTCAAACAATTCCAACACAAATTGCCAAACAAGGAAAGACCGGAGCGGGAGCGTTAATCAAAACCTGACTTATTTGGCGTAATTTCTCAATTATTTATCGTTAACTAAATGTTAAATGTGTACAAATTATATTCCGTCTCGGAGATAAAACATTGACTCCAAAGTGACTTGAAAAATGTATAAAGCATCTGTCTAGCCAGAGGTGATCGAAGTAGCAAGAGGTAGCGGTAGCGGGAGCGGATTCTGCGATCATGATTATGTTTAAAATGAATTTGGAAAACGTTGACCTGGCGTTCAACAGTAAGGCGAGGAAAAGTCGCATAAATATCGATGTATTTCCTACATTATTACATTTATACATAACACATGAAATCAATGCTGCGAAGAAAGTATGTCGAGCGTTGTATTTTGTATCTATTGAACTTCACTTTGCATTTGGAAAATAAATAACTTTATTTTTACAAACACTTACCTATTCAGTACTGACACATATAACCATATACTATCAAATATCAATAGTAACGTAGATTGTGTTTGAGATCGCGATTTGCCATAACTTGGCCCATGATCTCTCGTCTGGTTAGAATCTGAGCGCTGATGGACTGCGCTTCCAGCCCACTGACTGCACAGCCAGACTGAAAAATTATCCCGTTTCGGACTTTTACAGCGAATAAGTACATTCTAACGACAGAACGATGACCATCGATTGTTCGAATCTAACGTTTTAAAAAAGACTTTTGAAGCTTTTTATTTGATTTATCAACTTTTAACAAAAGATAGAGGGATCCTGGTGTGAGAATTATGGGTGTAAATGAAAATGTGTGATTCTTTTTGATCATTTAAGGTACGTTTCTTTTCTAATATTGTTCCATATATTTATAAGGAAAAGTCTCAAATTATCAACTCTCAACCACGTTGAGCAGACATAATCACGTGATCCATTTATTTCACCCCAAAAATTGTGAAGATTCCATGAAACGGGAGATTTATTTTATTGAAGGATTATTTATAATTGAATATTCTAATATCAAAGCTGAAAACATATCAAATAAACAAGATATTATTCACTGGAGCGGCCAATATATTGAGAAACCCTATATTCCGTCGCAAAATTACAATCTATTTTTATTCTAAAAAAAAAAATTGGTTGTCTGTAAAGTCGGTTTACTGACGATAGTTGAACGTGACAACGTCCGATTGTGCTTCTTTGTCGCTCGTTCCGCGCTCTCGCTTGCACTTCAAGCCTATGGAACGCCTCAGAGCGAGGTAACGCCGCATGAGTCATGTTTTTTCATGCGTGCAGCCGGCTCTATCGAATTATAAGACGTTGTCACGTCAAAGAGATCTGTATTAATGATGTTCATATTAATGACAAGATAACACAATTCCACTTTTAAAGAAATCTTCTTTTGGTAGGTACGGGAGCTAGTAACGTTTTAAAAAAAGTCATTTTAGTATAGTTGGGTTTTTGATATACTGTTTCTCTTGCTATTTCGGTTAGAGTCCGGGCTGTCTGGCTGGCGGTAGTGGTTGCGTTTATTAGTGCGCACAGGAAAATATCCGTAATTTAAAGTCATTTATTAACGCGTAATTTTTAATCTTTTGTCTTTAGATAGATCCATCAGACATACATTTTTTATTGCAAGACGTTTTTTTCTTTGTTAAATAGGTGCCATACGCAATTTTTTATTTCAAAATAATTAAAATGTCATCGAAATAAGTGAAATTACATCAACATGAGTCCGCTTAAAAGGTAAGTAATAACTTTATTACTTATATTATATTATCCTTTTTTAATACTTATATTGAATAATTAGTAAACTAATATTTTTAATAGATGGTTCATATTTATTACACTTTTGGGTATTAATATGAATTTGATGATATTTGGTTTTTATCAAGTTTACATTAACGTCCTATTTGATTTTCGTTGGGAAAAGGAGGCACCATGGTAGATTGTTGCTAAAAATTGTAAATAGTAAAATGAATATTATATATAGTATAAGTAACATAGTGATTACTTATCCTTCACGGGGACTCATGTTGATGGAATTTCACTTATTTCGATGACATTTTAATGATTTTGAAATAAAAAATTGCGTTTGGCACCTATTTAACAACGAAAAAAACGTCTTGCAATAAAAAATTTATGTCTGATGGATCTATCTAAAGGCAAAAGATTAAAAATTACGCGTTAATAAATGACTTTAAATTACGGATATTTTCCTGTGCAGATAAGATGCGCACTAATAAACGCAACCACTGCGGCCAGCCAGACAGCCCGGACTCTAACCGAAATAGGAAGAGAAACAGTATATCAAAGAACCAACTATACTAAAATTCTCTCTTGTCAACGTTGCTAGCTCCTATACGACTTTTAATAATTAATTATTTATTTGTTCTGTTATTCGATCCGATTACGATCCTAAGTCCTAACATGATCCCAATAAAGATGGTTAATGGTTATGTTTGGACTTTCATACGAAAAACAAAAAACAACAAGTGATACGCATTGTATGATAGAAGTTTTACAGTAACAAGTATAGTTCAGACATAAATGAAATAGAACCCTACCTTCTGATATTTTTTTTATAAAAATTCACATTTTATCTCGGTATTTTTAAATTTTTCTGAATTCATTTGTAATTTTGGACACACAATAGAAGGATATTACAAGGAGCAACTTTAATCTTTTCATACCATTTAAATCTTTAACAAACGCAAATTCTTCTACCATTAAAAGCGAAGCCAGAGTGTCAATCAAATATAAACACCTAACATTAAAACTAGAATGCAATCACATGCAATGTTTCACACTTCAATAGCCGAGATGGGATTCGCAGCTCAGCTCTGAGCGGAAATTACTCTATCCCACTCGATTATACCAAACCTCACTTACATACCTTTTGTATGCGATTATGTCTTCAATCCCATAAAGAAGATACATTAGATATGCTTCATAATAAATTGACATGTGATTCTTTGTTTTTCATTACTTCGTTATATTTAATGATGTTTACTTTCCTTGTGAGAGGCGGTTTTATTATATTAGGTATATTTTTGTTGTTTATTTTTTATTCCCTTCCTGTACATTAAATTTCCTTTGTAAATACAGGGTAGTAACAACAATCTTATCCTTCGCCGACGAAATATGAATGTAAATAAAAGTATATCAAATGTACCTACCACCCTTACCAACTTGATAGTTACTAGCTTTATGTGCTTCAAAACAGATCCATTACATCAACAAGATAAAAATATAGCTTGATGCAATTTATACCTCGCAATCAATCATCCATTTAATTAAGTGCCTAGCCTCTATTTAAGGCTCTTCACGGAAAAGTTTATCTTACTTAAAGGCGCAAACGTACAATTTTCATTTGGTCAATAACATACATTTTCTATTAAAAAAAAGATTAAGGTAGAGAACCTATCGTGACATAAAAATGTCTTCAATTGAAACGCAATGACGTGGAACGCCCCGGTAACTCCCCCAGGGAACTATAATTTATTATATTATTCTTAATGTATATAAAAATATATTGCTTAAAGGGAAAAAGTTACAGTTAATGTGTTACGGTAAATACCATTTTCCTGTTTTCTACAGCTTTAATATAACAGCTAATAAATAACAAGGAAGCAGCTAATCAAAATAATGTTATTATACAATTTTTCCATGATTATAAGAAAGATGTTTTATTTCCTTTTGCAACGAGCCTCGACACTTTATACATTATTATTTTCAAACACAATATTTAGTACATCAAAAGTTACAGTTTGGTAGACAACACCATAATATTGTACTATGCATATTCATCGATATAATCTTCTATAAGATTTATAAAGTTCTTTGTTTTTATTGAAAATAGTAAAGTTTTTCGATTTAGACTTAGGAATACATCTGAATTTGGATTTGTTTACTGGCTATAACGAGGAATGGAAACGAGGTATGTATAAAATTTTCATTTTATAGGATGTGTGAACAAGGTGGTTTAAATATGATAAGTGTTTACTTCGTTATGTTGCTAGGGTGGTTATATTTTTACATTTTGTAAATCTATCGTAGAATTAAAAAAAAATCTGTATAAAATGATTATAGGTATTTTCTAGTGTTTGGAGTTTTATATATTTAGAAATTAAAGACTTTTTAACGGGTTTTAAACGCGATTTATTCATTATATTA
>CAJQZM010012096.1:0-15013 GCA_907164665.1 Colias nastes | reverse complement strand
ACCCCTAGAGATATTTGGAAAAGCCAAATAAGCTCTCTGTTTAACATAGCGTCAGTAATAGAGTTCTGAAATAGCTTAATATTCAGATAAATTTATTTCTTCTGTGGAAAAGCAGAAATCTTGTAAAATAGGTATATATTTTTTTTTATTGAAGTGAAACTTCTTTATCGGGGTTGGAAAAAAATTTAGTGTAACATTTTTTTGGTTACGCGTGACATTTTTGCGTTACGCGCCATCTTGTTTTTATCCCTACCACGCGTGATTGACGTATTTCTGTAAAGTTGCATATAGTAAATTATTTTTTGAAAAATAAGCTCGTAAAGAAGTTTCACTTCTTACGTGTGTACACTAGTACCTACACGCACACATTTTTTTGTAGATAGGGAAGTGCTTCACCACAATCTCGCCTGATGGAAAGCTAAGATGTGGTCTAAGATGGTACGCGCTTCCCTAGTAGGTACCGGTTCACTCTTCGCTTGAATATTCAACATTTAACTGAATACTTAAAACAAACTATGTAAACAGTATGCATAATATAATTTTATCATGACTAACATGATGGTTGGTTGGTTGGTGGTAAGTAATTCATTTATTTCTTACATAAACACTTAAATATTTTATATAACCCTTTATAACTTATGTACTTTGTACTTCTTACCTACCTCCTTCTTTATACTATTACTCCACGCAGAGGGTTGCCTGGAAAAGATCACTCTTAAGTGATAAGCCCGCCCCACGTGCAGGACTTGTTTCAAGTTTTAATTTTAATGCCATTTATAAGTCAGCACCATAAAGTGTAATAAATAAATAGATCTTAACTAAGAGTAGTGTGGAAGTAATGTGGATGTGACGTAAGAGTAATGTGGAATGGACGTTCTAAAAAGTTAACGCCATAAATGTTTTCACTAAATATATTCATACAGGTGAACATAGCAATATTTCGTCTCGTAAATGCTCTGTTCCAACATACCATGTGAGAATTCTACGTAATTTACATACCATTTTAGGTTAGGATTTAAATATTTTTATCTTAACTTTTTAACTGTTTGTAAGCGAGTTTCAGTAACATACATTAAATTGTTTGCTTTGAAATGTTTGTGTAGATTTCATGAAGTATTTCACGGTTTACATATCTATGAGGTGCCTACATACTAGAGGCCATTTTTAGCATAAAGTAAATAGAAGGAATCATCATCAGCTCATCTGTGTTTTCACTACAGGATGATAAGCGTCCCACATGGGTTAAAATCATGATAACAAACGTTAACAAACATTAAGGTGGTTAATAAATGTTTAGTTCATAGACAGAACAGTTTCTTCAAGACGATTTCCTACAGTCTACACCAATCGGAGCAGTAGTATTTTGATAAATCATAATGTACAAATACGCCATTTTTTACCCTCAATTTTAATTTCAATCTGGAACCCCAATGTTTTAAATTGATTATATTGAAGTACCAAGTATAAGTTGTATTTTATGTAAATTTTTTAATTCGTCTCTAACTCATATACGTGTGATAAGATAGTATAAAAATGAAATAACAGATACCTAACTTATATCAAGTGAATAATATGATTAAAAACATACTTACTAAAACTATAATACTAAAGCGTTAGATAAAACCAACTGAAGCAAGTTATTACATAGAGTTCGGCATGCGGGCCCATGTGATCAAGTTGGCAAAACTTTGATGACGGTTAAGTAGTTCGAAAATTACTAGAACTTAGACTTCTATGAACTCATTTTTTATCACCTAACTTAATATAACGTTATCCATACTTATTCTGAAGAAGGTTCTTGCTATTTTTGTTTATAGCTGATTTTTTGCTCAATAATAATTCCCGATAACATTTTTCTTCACGTATTACTATTTATGTTATATATTAAAAAAATCAATAGGTTTTTCCATCCAAATTTATCCTATCCCAGTAAAGAAACACGGGCAATGTTCCGCCGACGCCTTTTCCTTTCATGACCTAATCTTCCTGTCATACCTCCTACGTCCTCCTAAAAAGAAGCACAAGGTTCTGCTGTAGCGTAATTTTCGTGATATGAACTTAGATCGTCTATGTGAAGATGCACAAAAAATAGATTGGTCTCCCGTTTTCTCTGCCGACACAGTGACAACTAAAGTTGATGTCTTCAACACTATTATTGTAAAATTGTACGACGTCCATGCACCCATTAGAGCTATTAAAATGAAACATGCTCCGGCTCCTTGGCTTACTGATAAGCTGAAATCGCTTGTTCACAAGAAGAATTTAGCTAAATCAAGGTTCAAGCAGAACAACTCAGACTTCAACCGGGAGAAATATAAAGCTCTTCGTAATCGCTGCAATACGATGTGTAGAGATGCGCAACGACGCCACTTCCATAAATCTGTTGAGAACGGCAACACAAGTAGTACCTGGAAATTTCTTAAATCCCTTGGAGTTGGCAAATCTAATACTAATATTCCTTTCAATACCAACCTGAATCAATTAAATAAACACTTTACTTCTTCGGTTGCTCCTTTAGATAGCAACACTAAGTTTGATACTTTTAACTTTCTTTCATCTTTGCCGACCCCTAGTTTTCCTCCGTTCAATTTCTCATCGTTCACTGACAGTGATATTAAAAAGAACATATTGTCCATTGCTTCGAATGCTTTGGGCTGTGATGGCATTGGCCGTACTATGATCCTACCTATCCTTGACATAGTCACTCCTATCATATCACATATCCTCAATTTCTCCATTTCAACCGCTAGCTTCCCCGATAGTTGGAAGGACGCTCATGTAGTTCCTCTCCCGAAAAAGATTAACCCTTCCAGCTTTTCCGATTATCGTCCCATTTCAATCCTGTCCTTCCTTTCAAAAATCCTCGAGAAACTAGTACAGCAACAGCTGTGCCTTTTTCTAACGAAACACTCCTTATTAGATCCTTTACAATCCGGTTTCAGAGCTGGTCATAGTACGGTCACTGCGCTTGTCAAGGTTACAGATGATATTCGTCTGGCAATGGATAATAAACAGCTAACAATTCTTACTCTTATAGACTTTTCCAATGCTTTCAACACCGTTGATTTCGATATATTGTTGGCATTGCTGAGTTCTCTTAATATATCTCCTGCAGTGATCGACTGGTTTCGTAGTTATCTACATGGTCGCCGGCAGTGTATCCGTATTGATAATAATTTTTCAACTTGGTGCGATATCACTGCTGGCATACCTCAAGGCGGCGTGTTGTCACCACTCCTTTTTAGCGTATTTATTAATTCAATAACTTGTAAATTATCTTCTCTCTACCATCTATATGCAGACGATTTACAAATTTACACTCATGCAAGTCTTGAGCATCTTGAACAAGCTGTTGAGTGTATCAATAAAGATCTGCGTGCTATTGTGACATGGGCTCATCAGTATGGACTCAAAATTAACCCAACGAAAACGCAAGTAATAGTAATAGGCAGTCCTCACTTCATATCTAGGGTTTCTTTTGAAGACCTGCCTGCAATTACTATCGATGGTGTTGATGTTGACTACAGTCCGACGGTTAAAAATCTCGGCATATGGTTTGACCAAACTCTATCGTGGACAGAACACGTACAACAGGTAAGCCGTAAGATCTTTGGGGTTGGTTCGATGTTAAGACGACTGCGCAATTTTCTACCAAAACCCACGAAAATTTTGCTCGCGCAGTCTTTGCTTCTTTCTATCCTTGACTACGCTGATGCAAGCTATTTAGACCTTACTGAGGAGCACCTTAACAAATTGGAACGTCTTCAAAATTTTGCAATTAGATTTATCTTTGGTTTACGTAAATTCGACCATATCTCCGATTTCCGCTCACAGCTCAGATGGCTTCCTATCCGTCTTCGCCGGAATATGCATATCCTTTCCTTATTATACTCCATCCTTTTTGATCCTAGAACTCCTTCCTACTTGAAAAAAAGATTTGTGTTTATGGGGTCTTCTCATGAACTCAATCTCCGTTCCTCCGACAATCTTACGCTTCGTATGCCTGTTCACACTTCCAAATTCTACGATTGCTCTTTCACCGTACAAGCCGTAAGATTGTGGAACTCTCTCCCGACAACGATCAGGCAAGCCCAATCTTTATATAGTTTTAAAACTCTTGTTAAGAACTACTATCTATCTCTTTAATGCTGTTTGTCTATGTTCTTTGCTGATTTAGTTATCTATTTATGTAAATTTATTTTCCTCTCTTCTAATATTTGTATTCCTATACTGCTCATTTCTCCTTTGTTTTTGTATAATATTATTTGATTCTTAAGTTATCTATCTATGTATAATTACAGTTTCTTGTATATGTATGTATTTATGCACTATCTACCTTTTTACTGATTTATTTTTCCTATATCCCAAGGTTGCCTGGAAGAAATCGCTTTTAAGCGATAAGGCCGCCAAATTGTACATTTATTATAACCTAATATCGTTTCTGTAAATTTTGTTTTTGTGTGCAATAAAGTGTTTTCTATTTCATTCTATTCTATTCTAAGGTGGTCGAAAACTTAAAAAAAAAAGATGGACAAAATGAAATTTGTCATTAATACTGTGCCGTGGGATGTTATCAAAAATGGGATTAGGTAAAATATTAATTTTCTGTATTACAAAAGAGATTTTCTCACAATGTTTTATTCTCTTTTAACACACACAACAACAACACAATGTTTACTCTCTTTTTACCTATATAGGTACTTTAACAAACATAATATGTGGCTTGTACAGGAACGATCACTTTCAATCAATAACGTAGCTGAATTTCCTAGAATACATTGCTTGAGTCTACAAGTAAGTATTACTAGGAAATAGAACTACCAATAGCCTTTATACCAATAAAGTATAATAAAAATCGACTGAGAACCGAATAATCTCTTACTCTTTATTTATTTTCGAAGAATCTTATTAGCCTAAGAGATAACGATATAATAAGAAAACCATAACATTATGGCAACGTCACAAAACCCATGATTGTGTGCGTGCCTCGAATATAAGACGAGGGGATTTTACGCGTGACGTTATTGTCAACAACTGTCCATTTTAGTTTTGTTTGGAAGTATTATTTATAAGCCTGTTAGAAAGATATATCATTTATTTCTTACGAAAAATACTAAAATCTATTAATTATAAGATAAGGTATATTAAGGTATTTAAGTGATTTTTGAAGGAAAATATTTATAGGCGCGTTAAGAGTAAAATTTCAATGTCGTGTCATGGCAATACCGTAACGTCATGGAGTAAGGCGACGTTTTTGGTATCATTGAATCTTACCAAAGAAGTTTCACTTCCGACACACGCTCTTTTTTGATTATCGGTTCAAATAAAATCGACGCGTCTGTTTGTTATATTCAAATAAATAAATGAGTGTGTCTCTTATAAACCGTTCAGCAAAGAAAAAACAAATACCTCGTAATTATATTGTATTTTTTTTTTTCATTGTAAATGACGAACAATTTAAAATAAAACCTCTAAATAACACCAAATTGATATTTTAAAATTCGCAATCAAATTGGGAATTGATAATTGAGGTAAATAAACTCAATAAATCGTATTCGCAAACATTTATATTGATAAACGAACCGATACACAAATGTTTACTTTTCAGGACTATGAATATTGACTATTAATAAAAACAATGTTATATTGACACTTTCATTATAATATTAGCTGAAAAATAAACTTGATCTAAATATAGACATATAACAGGAGATCAATATTGAATTTAGATATATATAATATTATAAACCGATTTTTAAGGTCACAAGCATTATCATAATATCATCATCATCATATTCACATCATCATTATCTAGTTAGGTACATCTACTATAGAGCGCCTGGGGGTTTTCACCTCGGATTAGAGTTATAGTGAATGAATTATTATGATCGATGTGGGATATTGTTTTTTAAACTATAAATTGCAATGTTTACCCAATTTTTTTTTGGTGCACTCCATTGTTTCATTGTTTAAACAAATTATTGTGAAAAATTCATGTTTGACCATAGACTCATAGAGGGTGTCCCAAGAAGTAGTGATATACTGAAGCTGGGAGGTAGAGGACATAAAGGGCTATCCGAATCACCCCCATGTATATTATGAGATTTTTCGTATTTTCGGAGTTATGACGTTTTTTTCAAATTTTCACCTATCGCCGAGTACGTAGAGATTTTGATTTATGGTGACGTGAATTATGGCGGTAAATGCTTGATTTTTTTTTGTGTGCTAAGAGAAAGCCAATTCACTATAGTAACATTTACTATCGTTAGATCTTCGAATTTTAAAAACTTACTCTATCTATGAGGTAGCTACCCTGAAAATTTCATTTTATTATTCATAAGGCTTCAATCGAAAAATTGAAATCTAAAAGTGGTAAGTGCAAAATTTTAATGCAAACAAAATAAAACCAATTACAAGGTGTTTAATTACAATAAATTTTCAAAATGACCCCCCCTGTTGCTCACTGCAAGTGCAACATCACCGGAAAAAGTTGTCTTTTAAACGTCTGAATACCCTTTTATTATTTTAATGGTTTCTTCTGCTACTCTCAATTTCCGGGTTAATTCGTCCAAATTGCGGCATTCTCTCGAGTAGACGAGGTCTTTGTAGTATCTCCATACAAAAAAATGCCGGCGTAGTCAGATTTCATACATCAATACTTCAACTTTGAATGAATCCATCACGAAATTTATAGCCGTCCAGAAAACCGATTATTATCGAGATATCCAGAAAAGGATTTCTGGTATAACCGACTTAGAGACACTTGCAGCAAAATATCATTCGGATTATTATAATTTGCTGAAAAATTCAATTCACCTCAGTAATGTTGAAAAGAAAATTAATCTAAGTAGATGCAGCAATGGAGCAAATATACAAGTACCTACATAGAAGAGAATGATGATTGCCAATTTACCATGCAAAAGTTGAAAAACGTCATCACTACAGTCTACAGAGCATATAGTGGTAGAAAAAACTATTAAAAAACGACTAATAGAACGCTTTCACGATGATATTATCATTTCAACTAAATATTTGATGTAAGCAACAATGTAGGTAATTGTAATATATTTAAATAAACAGATTTGGTACTAATCATTTTTTTTTCTTTTCATTAGTCGTAATTAATTACCTTATTTTTTAAATGTACTCAATAGAGTACGTTTAATTTATAATTAAACCGGCCGAGAAATTCCATTGTACATAGCAGTTGGGACTCCACGTTTTTCTATCTGTTCGAGATCCCTTCCGAGAGGAGATCCGAGAGGTGTCTTTGAAAAATATTCCTATATGTCTACTCGAATAAAAAAAAAAGAAATACTGTTTAAAGTGAAAATATATGGTCAAACATTAATTTTTCATAACATTTTTTTTAAACAACGAAACAATGGAGTGCACAAATAAAATTTGGGTAAACATTGCAATTTATGGTTTAAAAAACAATATCCCACATCGATCATGTACGTATATATCTGTCAACTGTGATATTAATTCATTCACTATAACTCTAATCCGAGGTTATACGGTTTTGTATGCTCCAGGCACTATACTAAATGACATAACGTTCTCGTTAACGAAAGTTAATTTTCTTTATCGCGGTCTCTCCTTGCCCTACACGCCATTTAACCCTATTTTCTCACCCGACCTCACACGTTGACGAAGTGCTATTAGGGCCTGAAAGAAATGGACTTTGACCCCTATTGTACGTAGTAACAGCTTTTTGTTATAATACCACTTTCGAAATTCTATCCTTTTGTATTGCATTGCTTTCTGTGGAACCACATTGTATTTATGGTTTACTGTGATTGCGTTTTAGATGGCATTTGAAGAAGATTATGAACGAAATTCGCGATCTTATTACTGAAATATTGTTTATGAGAAATGTTTCATGTAATATTATTGGAGTTTACATATTTTTTTGATAGAGAAATTACAAATAGAACAGATGTAACTGTATATTAAATAATTCAAGAAAAGGGCATAGTTATATCTCAAAGGCTGGCAACGCGGGCATCACTTTCCATCAGGTGACCCGCCTGCTCGTTTGCCTGCTTTAACGATAAAAAAATGCTTAAATATGAAGCGCCTGCAGTTTTGATACAGGCAATATAATATGATTGAGGGAAATTTATTTTTTACAAGGATTTATAACTTTAGAACACATACTGGCAACAGAACCTAGATTATTTTGGGAAAAGAAACGTTTACGAGGACCTAATGTATAAAAATAAAACCGCATTTGAAACAAAAGTATTTAATAAATATACATGCTGATACATATTAATTTTTATTACTTGTAAATGCTCGGATAATAAAACATGGTAAAAAATGCTATATATAAACATATAAATTCAAACATTATTTTTAATAAATATCAATTTAAATACAAATACAAACGATATAAAATAAAAATACAAATAAGAAAAACAAATAAAAAAGAGTCTCTCCGGCGGGGAATCGAACCCCGGTCTCCCGCGTGACAGGCGGGGATACTGACCACTATACTACCGAAGACTTATGAAACCTTTCGAAAATAACGTATAGTTGAATCATAATAATAATATGTATTCGACGCCGCGGCCGTACGTCATGACGTATATTTTTTTGTTCAATGCAAAAAGTATGTATAAGATGCGTACAATGTACATACCTTAGTACATACAGTATACACACATGTAGAAAATAGAAATAGGTATATCGAAACTTGAAATATTTCCATTTAACATGGTAGGTACAAAACCTATGCTATTAAACAACATAATTCTACTTCATACACCGTTTTTACAGGTTTTTACTATTGCAAATAAATACTTACGTTTTACTTGTCAAATCAAAACAAGATATCTAAACTATAACTCTCAAGTCGTGTCACGTGCGACATCAAAAAAAAAAATAAGACCGCATTTGAGGAATCCCTTTCAAAGAGTCTTGGGGCTTTCCGAGTTTCGAGGTCGTTAGAGCCTCATAAGAAGCACTTAGGTTCCACTTTTAAAAATCCTTTTACAAGTTACAGCGAGCGTAGGTTTCTCTTAAGTCGGAATTATTAACTTGCAAATGCGTTCAAAATAACTATTTCGTGAAATATTTTACAAGTGCAACATAACTTGGATATATTATGATACATTGTAATAACTTACAAAAATGTCATAAAACGAATAAAAAATACTGAAGTAAATTTGGAATCTAACAGCGACAAATGGCAAATTTTGCTACAGGAAATTACTTTTTTGTCCAACATTGAGATTCTCCCTATCCATATAAAACATTCAGACTGTCTGAAAACTTCTCGTCTAGATAGTACCTAGATATCAAAATTATGTTTCATATTAAATGTACCGATTAACAAGTAGATACCGCAAGATTTCTACGCATTATTTTGTAATGCAGTAACTATTTCCAATAAGATCGAACTATAGGTATGTGACGTAATAATATGCAAATATTTTTACATATTTGTGTATGTGTAACATTGAAATAATATTTAAAGTATTTTCATTTAAGAAATAGTCAGGACACTTATAAAATGTTAATCCACTGCGTAATATACCTACCTACAAGAAATATTATAATATAAACTAGCGGTCCGCCCCGGCTTCGCCCGTGGTACATATGAAAAATAGATGTTGGCCGATTCTCAGACTTACCCGATATGCACAGAAAATTTCATGAGAATCGGTCCACCCGTTTCGGAGGAGTATGCAGACTAACATTGTGACACGAGAATTTTATATATAAGAAGATTTTCTCGGATTATTATAAGATCATTTTCTAAAAGTAATTACGCTTAACGTAATTAATTAAATAACTGTAGGAATGTAGATATTAATAATAGGTTCCTGGGGGAAAATTAAACTTGATGTTTATCTTGCATGATATGAAATTTTGAAGTTCAAAGTCATTAATTAAGACGAACCTTCTTTAATGAAATAATTAAGTTATTTAATTTCAACGTAGACTTATGTTTTTGAGATATTTTAATTATAGCAATTAAGCACCCACCTCAAGAAAATTTTCAATTCGAATTTAATAAGGCATTTCGTTACACAAAATATGTAATTATGTATACGAAATAATTAAGTAAGTATTTTTAATACCTCTATATTAATATTAATTTATTAGTACTATTGATTTGAAATAAATAATACAGATTGGTAATTGATTAGTAATCATATAATAATAGTGATAAAAGTGAATTCCCGCGTGTGGGGTTGGGGCAGATGCATTAGGTATGCAATATGCATACATCTGTTTCACTAATCGATTATTACCTATAAGGACTAGCAGGTGATCAGCCTTCTGTGTCCTTCCAGACCGAAACATTTTTGAAGTGAAATTTCTCTAGGCGCGTTGAGAATACAATTTCAAGGTCGCGTCATGGCGATATCGTCACGTCATTTTGGTATCTTTGAATCTTGTTAAAGAAGTTCACTTCTGACACGTGTGCTCGGCACACACGCTCTTTTTTTCACCTGGAATCGAACCCAGGACCCCGCTCGGTTCTGCGCTCATGCATTAACCACTGTACCAAAGATGCGGTCTTATTTTAAAGTGACGCCATGCCATAATATGGAGTCCGTCCACCATACTGCGTGTTCATCGTGCGTCCCTGAAAAAACACACAAAAATCTTCATTTCATATTTATAACCCAAAAAGCTACCAGAATTGTTACCGTCACAGGAATTAACTAGTTATAATATCGATGTACATAATTAATAAGTACTTCCACTTTTTTTATTGTAGATAGGGAAGCGCTTGACCACAATCTCGCCTGATGTAATGCTAAGATGTGGTACGCGTTTGAAGACCCCCATATCGTACATCTATAATACCTACTTATACATCAAGCAAAATCTTACAAAACTTAATAATTTACATGTGAAATGAACGTCGAATTTCAATTACGAACCAATTTCCCCTCCGTCGGTCTCTGATTGCAACTTGTGAGTCCTGTGCATTGCATTTAATTTTTGTAATCAACGGCTGTGAATTGATACTGTTGTTTATTAAAATGGAGTCATAACTGTATACAGACTGGAAAGGATGGAATTAATTTTGGACTAAAAAATATTTGTATTGAAAATTCTGTCTTTGAATAACTTTACGCTATTAATTACCAGTCTATTTCTAAAGGACGGTTAATGACACGATTTTTTTTCGAATATTATAATATTACAAAATATTACAATCCTAAAAATATTTTTTACAATTTAAGAAATAAGTCAAAATCGTCTTAAATTTCGACCTTTTATTATTTTCGTACCTCTATTATGCCTAATAACTAGCGATGCAGCAAAAGTTTCACATTTACCTAGCAATCAATTTCTTAAGAAAAACAATATAATCTACATGTTTAAAAGCTCTATAAATACTACTAGCTTTCCGCCCGCGGCTTCGCCCGCGTTTTCAGAGAAAACCCCGCATAGTTCCCTTTCCCGTGGGATTTCCGGGATAAAACCTATCCTATCTCTCAAGTTGGATCGAACTGCACATGGTGTGCGAATTTTATTATAATCGGTTAAGTGGTTTAGGAGTCCATTGAGGACAAACATTGTGACACGAGATTTATATATATTAAGATTACCAACTCGCTTTTTTCACTGACATACCCTCTCATTATTTTTAAAGCTAACGCCGAATCTAATTTTCTCGGTTGACTTATCAAAAGGAACTTAAAACATTTTACAAAGAAATTTGTCTTTCTTTGGAGCTTGGAGACGCTATAAATTGTCCATTAGGACGCCTCGTGTTTAAGTGTCGTCAGTTTTATTTTTTGTATTTTAATGAAATTCTGTGACACTTTATTGGCATTTATTATTATAATTTATCCTGAGTAGGTATTGATTATTAGATAGAACAAAGGTTATCTTAATTCTTAAGGTTGTAAAAATGATAAAACCACAACGGCATGCCAACTTGACTATTGAATAAAACTTAAAAACTGAAAATACTGCATAGCTCTGATAACCCAACGTTAATTTAGTTCAAGTTCCAAGTTAATACAAACAAAAATGCCATCCCACCAGTTGTGAATAAAAAAATACCTTGTATGTTGGTTCATGTTGTTGAGATTTGCGGTGTGCGAAATTTAGGATATTCTACACAAGAACTAAAACCACATTCGTAACAAAGTTGTAAAATAAATCACAACAAAGGAACAAACGCTATGCAAACTAACTAAATAGAGCTATAATTCTCAAATAGCAGACTATAAACTAACATTACAGCTACTATAAAACAAATGAGAAACATTACTAGAATAGCAGTTAATGACAGAATAACGTGGTTTTTGTGCATTTCAAAATTAATAGCGACGTAAAATTTGTTACAAAGTTGAACAAAATATTATTATGGTTACGTTTGAGATGCTAATTTACAGTAAGTTTGCTTGAGTTAATGCGAACTAACAGGTGTAGCCGTGTAGTTAAGAATTTGGATATTATAACTACTAGGTTTCCGCCCGCGGCTTCGCCCGCGCAGTCAAAGAAAAACCCGCATAGTTCCCGTTCCCGTGGGATTTCCGGGATTGCGTCATTTTCCCGGGATAAAGAGTAGCCTATGTCCTTTCTCGGGTATCAAAATATCTCCATACCAAATTTCATGAAAATTGGTTCAGTAGTTTAGGCGTGATTGAGTAACAGACAGACAGACAGAGTTACTTTCGCATTTATAATATTAATAGTAGATATATATAGTATATAGTATATATAGTTTGGATAATACAGATAATAATTCCACTACCCAGGTAAAATCTTTTAATAAAATCATTGAAGTCATAATAACACCATGATATAATGGATACCTATACCTACGTAGAAAACACAGTTAAAGTTAAAATCTAAAGCTGAAATCATTGGAAATCTATTTCTTAGATTGTTATTTTTAATAACTCCTTAGAACAAACTCACATTCATTTTTAATTTAAAAGAATTCATTCATCTACAGTCTACACACTTACTACATTTACACTAAAAATTGATATAAAAGATCACAGTTACAAAAAAATACAGTTGTAAATTCCATAATTTATCGTAAAGTCGATAATCAGGCTAATTAACAGTCAGTGAAATGGAACATTCTATTAGTGCGATTGCTCGTAGCAATAATCGAGTTAGGCTGATTTACTTTACAGATACAGGATTTGATTCAGGCAAGATTCAGGCTTTCAACGCTTGGTTTACGGCTATAAATTTGCGATAAATTAAATACTTGAATCATATATTGGGTATAAAAAGCTGTGCACTTTGCCCTTGATTAAATAAAAGCCCAAGTAATCTGTAGAAAATGAATTATTGAGAAAAATATGTTACACAGATATTATGCTGAATAAGAGTTATTTAATTACAATTCCATGTAAATGTCTGATTTGTTATTGACAATCTCAGAACCTTATCTATTGATTAGAATGTATCTATGTTTCTAATCCTGCTATCCTTCCACCGAGAATATAGAGCTAAAATGTTCATCTAAAACTGTATCTTAATGAACCATTTTATCTTCAGGTAATGTCCTTTTCGTTGACTTAACTTCTTCATAAATCTAACTTCTATTACACTGTTTATTCTTACACATAAAACTAATAACTTTTCGTCTTGTTTGCCACGAAATATGATAATGAATCCATATATTACATTCTTTCGCATCTCCATGAATGTAAAAGGATCGTTGTCACAACATTATGCCTTATTCATGACTTATTAGAATTTAGATAGGTGTGGTATATGATTCTTAATAACATGAAAGGTGTGAGGTTTATCTAAATACAACAAGACGTATGAATGTAATCTTCAAAACAACATACGAACCAAGTTTCTAATTCAGTACACATTGTCTCTTTCATTCACAGCTTTCATTTGTAAATTTCCAACTTTAAAGAAAAACTCATGAACACCAAAAAGTATTTACTATGCATGTATTTTATCTGTATCAAAAGCCAAGCCTTATAAATTACCGTTAACCGCGTTCAATCATCGATTACCGTCCAAATTCGCACCCCATACGGCTGAAAGTGCCAATTTGCATCTTTCTAGCTCCCTAATTGGGGAGACCGGTGGCTTTGTGCCGGTTCAACCTTTTGGGCTGGTGTTGCTATGTTGTAAATCAAATTCACGCGCGGTGACAAGCGATACTGGTTTATTCATAGTTTTTTGTGGGCAGCTACGCCCGCGTAGGCAAAAGAATGTTAGGAATAAGATGTTTCGTAGACAAGTTTGTAAAAAGTAGCCTATATAACTCTCTAGTCAACTGTCTTCAGACACAAAAATCTCAATACTTACTGTGGAGGTAGGAAGGTGGAATTCCTCCATCGAAAAAGGGAGGATCCTCGACCAGTCTACCAGTCGCTACACTTACTTATATTATAAATGAGATAGTAACTCTACCTGTCTGTCTGTATCTTCTTCACGCCTCAACCACTGAACCGATTTGGACGAAAATTTGGTAGAGAGATAGCTTTAGATCTTTGAAAGGATAAGTTTTATCTCGGAAATCCCACGGAACTATGCTTGTTTTATACAATAAATGCGACATGAACAAAAACAAACAAAAATACTTTCACATTTTATAAGGATATGGAAGTAAGGATTTATAGACCAACTTCTCACAACTACAAAGTAATAATATCTACTACTTAATTAAGTATAATTAATGAAAAGAGCAACTACAGTTTTTTTTCCTGTTTTTGTTTATAGTATCTGCTTTTAGAACCGAGATACCGAATATGAATATTACGTATTCCTTATAAACGTGACTTGGTTAGAAATATTTCAAACTGAAATCTTTGTAGGTATATTTTAGTTTTATATTTTTGATGTTAGAAATATAGGTAAAAAATCCTTTACTATTTTAACATCATAGGATTACCTAGTTATATGGCTTAATATCTACTTTTTTATTACATTATAAGATGAAGATTGAAGATAAACACTATCTATACCTATTGGAACAAAAAATGTGTACCTAAATATACAAACAGGGCCGAGCCGCCCCTGTGTGCGAAGTGTGCGGCGCACACAGGCG
>CAJQZM010012069.1:0-21213 GCA_907164665.1 Colias nastes | reverse complement strand
ATTATTGTTAAATTTTCGATTTCGGATGTCGATTCTGACTGATGTATTACGCTGAGTAGAATTTTATGCAGTGACCTACAAAATTTAATTAGATTTTCATATTAAAATGAATTTAAATGTTGCTGTAATGTAGTACTAGTTTCATAATTTTCATATCTTCGCGAGATTTTCCTTCATATGTGGGCTTTAATTTCACGTGGATAAATTAAACACTGAAAACTATTAAACTGCTCGACAAGGCGGGCTTAGCTTTAACAGAGTTATGTTTCTGCTGTTTTGATTTCACCCTAAATTATTTTCATATTTAAAACTGATTACTGCGCCATACCACAGAATAGTTAATAGTACAGGTATATAATATAACTACTAGCTTTCTGCCCGCGGCTTCGCCCGCGTTTTCAAAGAAAAACCCGCATAGTTCCCGTTCCCGTGGTATTTCCGGGTTAAAACCTATCCTATGTGTTAATTCAAGTTACCCTCATATGTGTGCTTAATTTCATTGTAATCGGTTCAGTAGTATTTGCGTGACAGAGTAACAAACATACACACACACATCATCCTCACAAACTTTCACATTTATAATAATATTAGTAGGACTAGTAGGATAGGATAGGATAGGAAGTAGGATTTTGGTTTAAGGTAAAATCAACTATTGCAAACTGTGACAATCAACACAACATAAAGGAAAGGAAGGATTTAAAAGCCTTTCAAATATTTCATGTAGTCTAATCAAGGGCCTTTGAACTCAGCTTGATTCTTGTTGAAAATCAATAGAAATTATGCTTACGTACATAGGCAACTACTTCACATAGATATGCAGTCGATTAGTAATTGTTAGGATCGTCAATACCTAATAAGAAACTATTAGAATGTTCCATAGTCCCAGCTCAATACAAAAGCGTATTATCACAGTACGATGACACAAAACATAAATCAAATAGCCATGACATACTGACGCGTTATGTCGCATCACACTAATGTATCAGCAGACGCAGCCTGTTAGCATAAGCTTAGGATTGTAGTCAGTGACAGTAACAGCTATTCACAAACAATTTACACAAATATTACTTGATTGTATTTCATTTTACATTTCAATGGTACGTTTTGGCTACATGGGCTTAATATTATAGTGTTATGATTTGAGATACTTATTGTTAAAAATTAAGTACTTAGATAACATAAAATTCTCTATAATGTTAAAAAGCTTTCGACATGTGTTTTATAATGTTTTTTATATGTCAAATCTTTTGGTCGGAATTATAAAATATTTTTTTGTCTACTGCATAATTAAATTTCAGAGAAGATTAGTGCGAACTTTGTTTTTAATACCGCCCAGCAGACTTCATTAATTATCTACTAACAATAATAATATAAAGATTTATTATGTGATTCGCTGTTCAATCTCCCTGGTTTCAAGAATGTAATATATAAATTTTTCCATTATAAAAACGATCAAACAAAATTTCACAGTAAATTTCCATCGCCAAATGAATTAGCAAATATGTAATTATTAATATTCATTCCACACATTCTGAAACCATGTCTACATAAAGCGACTCTCAAATAAATGAGAGTAAACACGTACAATGTTTAATATAATCTTTATGCCGAGTAATAAAGTAAATAAAATACCACTACGAGTGTACATTACGTTCCTCTAGTCACTAGTGCAATACTAAGCGAAATTGCACTGGAAAAGTAAAACGCTGCTCCATATACAAAGCAAAAAGCAGACGACGCAAAGGAACGTTTGTTGGTGGGTACAATTACTCGGAAATAAATCTAAGTGGTGGCATCTTACATTTCGAAGCTTGCCGTTTGGAGGCCGCCCGCGTCGCACTAAATGCTTCCAGTAGTTTACCTATTGAGGGACGTGATACGAATTGAAGCCTTCTAGAAAATTCTCTCAACAATTAACGTTCCGTTGTTCGCTTGTAAAGTCAAATGCTAATGTAATTGGAGCCGCAATGAAATTATTACGCGTTATCTCGTTTCTTCTTTGTTGTGCTGTTTATTTGTTTAAAACGTTAAAATATTGAAAATAAAGATGATGAGTGGGTTTTAATACGAATAAACGAATTTCAATAAACAAGATTACTGGTCTCTACATCATTTAATCTCAATAACCTACCAGTTAAAAAAACAATAATGATAATTAGGAAGCGTCAACATGATGTAATGTAATATTCACACACTTCGAAAAACAGATTTGTTATTAAAATTGCTTGCATTGCATTGACATTTTCATTTCGTTACTTAATAAATAAAATATGAATAAATTTTAATATCATCGCCTACAGAATGATCGTTAATTTAAACTTCTTTGAGTTCAATATTAATATCAAAGCGCGAATTATTTATATTGCGAACTTCAGTAAAATTTTATCCAATCTAAGGTGACATGTCTGATGTATATTAAAAATTCCTTTCAACATTTGCGAGTAAAGGTATGACACTTAATACAATTTTCTAGCAGTCTCAGGGCATTATAGATACGTGTTTATTACATATTTGAATATCTGTGATCTTGAAGATTACTAAAATATGAGGCATAATAATATGTATAAAATGATTTATCTTTATCAGGTAATTTTATTACAATGAACTTCCGCCCGCGTCAAGCAAATGTTAAGCGAGGTTATTGAGATTGAAACGAAACATTTTCAGTTTAAATAACCACTTATAAATTTTGAATTCTTTGTAAAAATACCAATGAATTGAAGATATTCAAAATATATCTCAGACGAATATTTCAATATCCACGTAATAGTTGAGAAACACCTCGATCAAACAAACGTACAAGATCTCTAAGTTTACAATCTACGATGCTACAAGCAGACCCACAATAACCCATAATACAAACTAATGGCACCTTTTTCGTTTGTTTTGAGTCCTTATCGCTGTTAAATTAATTCGGGATTTATACACCTACACATTTACTGATGCAGCATGTTTCTCAAAACATTTAGTGATATAATACTATAAGACCAAAGATCCCTTTAAATCCTCAGTTACCTTCATACGGTGATACAGTGACCCTATACGCTTAACATGTACAATTTCCTAAAACAAGCAAGATAACAATGGCGAGCCTACCGTAGCCGCATAGTATAAAGAGAGAAGTAAGTTATCTTCGAACAAGATGGTAGTCGAAGGTACATCGCGCCGTTTGTATGTACGCGAAGCGCTTGGCCACACCCCCCGTTCATGTACGTACGCACGCACACAACGCCGCTCGGTTCCTACTCTGGGACTGGTCTCATGAGGGCCATTGCTGAGCGGTCAGTATTTGTTTATACAATTATTTGAAATATCAATGTGACAAGTGACAACCCTGCGCCTTGCGAGTTTAGGTACCGTGCGCTCCTAAGTGCCGGGAGTTGGTCTACTTCTCCCGTTATACTATGGTAGCCGTGGATACGCAGGGTAAAGTAGGGACCATGACGTAATTACTCGAATGTAACCGCAGAGCCGTAATGGTACACACAATTAACTACACTAGGAGCAAGCGCAAACGAAACGTTTACTTCAGGTGTATTTTGAAATGTTTAAATCGCTCAACATTCTGGTAGGCGTATTCCTTGTATTAGTTGGGTAGTTTTAGAGTAGTGGGAAGCACGATATATATCGACACAACTGATTTAAAATGTTCTACATTTGATTGATATGCGTCTTTCTTGTATTAGTTCGCAGGTAGCTTAAGAGAAGTGGGAAGTAGTCAAACAGCAAACATTTCATAATACTTAATGGTCATCCAGTATTATGAAATGTTTAAAACACTTCAGTTCGACATTCAACGCATCTTGTATTAAAAATGTTTAAGATAGAGACTCATGGATAAGGTAATGGTGATTATAACTAAGTAACAATAACATAGAATATGTTATTAATAATATTATGTTAAAATGAAAACCAACTCGAAGTAGTCTTATGACTTATGCTTGTAAATGTAATACATTATTTTAATTGTTGGTAATAGGTATAATATTAGTACCTACTGTTAAAAATAAAATACTAATAAGAATGTTAATCAAAGCTTTTTCAACGTTTTAATTTTAAAACAAATATATAGCATTAGCCCGCAAGCGTTAAAATGAATACAAAAGAAAATCTGATATGAAATAATACAAAGATTTTAATGGAGACGCATGAAAATTAATTGAATAATTGTTATTGAAACCATTGTTTAAGTTCTTTAAAGAAAATTAACGAATAATATTATAATAATATGAGTGATTTTAAATTACTTTATAGGACTTACTATTTATATGACAGTGTCTGACTCGGTGTGGCCCGGGTTAACGGAATTTAAAAGAATATTTCTTTTTCATACTTGGCATTTTAATTATTTTTATTGAGAAAAAAATGTACATGACGGAAGAAGAGCCCAAAGGCTATTTTTAAAAAGAGTGACGTCAGCAATTCTGACGTCACCATCATCAGAGCAGGCGCTCATACTCGAAGTAGAACGCCCGTAGGTATTTTACTGCCCTTTTTATCCACGTCGTAATTACTAATTATAGAGAGAGCTCCGAACGCTCCGACGGCCCGCGCGAATGTGCTCTGTGCCGTCGGGCGTGGTCGGGCGCTCGTATTTAAAGCAAACCATGACTCACAAGAATTAGTTTGAGTGTTGCCACTCGAATTTTTACAATGAATTTTTATCATTTTTAACAAACATTAATTATTTCGTTAATTTAATTATTTCATTACATTAATCAACCACTTATTTAAAAAGATCAAAGTAAATTTTAGCTAGTTATAATTATTTAGTATTTTGAGGGTAGTCGTATAACGTCGTTGCGCCGACATACATATTTTGTTGATACATTGAAAATGGAGGAATAAACAAGATTTAACAAAAATAATTGGCTTGTCTTTAAATGTGTTTATATGTAAAAAAAGTCACGCGCGAAACGTAACATGTTTATAGTTCCCATTAATAATTGTATTTTTATATTTCCCAGAACTGCTCAATGAACTGTGACGTTAATTTTCGTAGAAAAATAAATGATGGCTTCATTTTGTTTGCAAATGAAATGACAAAGTAAATACAATAACTACAAAGTGTAAACTAAATTAGTTACAGTAAATAAAATATCCAAAGCAATTTTCAAAAATTATTTTCAATAAGAGAAATCTCCATATACAATACATATTGAACATCAATGATATTTCATAATAAAACATATAATATTTCTTCGAAATGAAGAAACTAGTCTTCTTCCACCTTGAAGCAGTCTGTACGTTCGCAGTGTTGCCTAATGCTGTGAACTGTCATGGGCGGCGACCATCACCTACCATCAAGTGCCTGCTCCATTGTTTGGGCTGCAATCAAAGAAAACGGAATAATTAACAAAAATTGGTATCGCTTAGTTTACAAACAAAATACTTTCATCGTTTATTCTGCTACGAGTAAAAACATTTACAAACAAAACGTTTACATGCATCTATCGTTACGCAAACCGTAGTCCCTAATTCCCACACAAGAACGGCAAATTGTTCAAATTTATAATTAAATGCGTTGGACGTTAATTAGCAGAAATAAATTGACAATGTTTACCTCCAGTGGTCAGTTTGTGTATTCAAGTGTACTGTTAATGAGACCGCCCAGAAGTTTTAGTATTCGCGCTACGTTTGCGAATTTAATTCGGACTTTATGAAAAGTGTGCTATTTCATGTGCTTGTAAATGATGTGCAAACACCGTTTGTTAAAACGTTCTAGAGTTGTATTTGTTTGATAATGTTTATAACAACGTTCTTTAAGATGAGATTTGTCATCATAGTACATCATACGGTCTACTATAAAACTAATTTCCAATTAATTGTGCATTATAACAGATAAAGTACATATTGGGAATATTTATTTATCCACGTGAGCTTTAATCGTAGTAACTGTAAGTAAAACTTAATGAAACTTAATAAGGTTAAAATAAGACTCCTTACACACATTGTCATACAATTTACCTTCTTCCGTGAAATTCATTATTGCTTTCGTCCAAATGCAATAAGCTAACTCGTGCATCATATAAACGGTCATGCAAGTGACCATTTTGCAACATTACAACTACACATTGACCGATTCATTCATTCTATTCATACAATTATTCAAAAATAGGTAGAATTAGAACTGCGGAAACAATGAGCAAAACCCTTCAACCTTGTAACGGTGAAAATTATTTTAAGATCACAATCGATGTATATTATATTATTATGCGTGGTGAAGTCGCTTCCAACATGCAATTAAGAAAATACAAGTTAACAATATATTTGCTACGTCATAACTTTATTAAAGTATCTTTGTGAAGCTTTGTGCTTGGTGTGAATTCTGGTGTTCAAATTTAAGTACATTGTAATAGCCAGCTGTTGTTTATAATGACTTAATTTGTGCATTTACTTGACATTAATAAACAGCATGTAAAGTACTTATTACAGTTTCTAAATATAGTGTAATAGTAACATAAACTGCATGGCTTTATTACAAAGAGAAATCATTATTCAATATGTTTTATTTTAGTATTAGCTTTTTGATATTATGACAAGAGCCATCTAAGAGACCAAATAATTATATAATTTGCTTTTATCATCACTAATTTTATTATAATTAGTAATTACTCTTCATTTCATTCATAATTTATTCATATCGTTAACATTTATATCATACAAAAGGTATCTTAATGAAAATATTCAAAACATTGTGTGGCTTAGTATATTTATAATAAGCTTTGTCACATTCAAAGTAAGTAAGATAATTATACCCGCCGAGTCTCATACGCAAAATTTGTTCAGAATTTTAATTGTTTCAATTTACTCGCCGTGTAAGTAAGCGGACAAATGGTTATTGCGACAAAAAATATGGGTTAAATAATCCCTTGTTACAAATGTGTGCTTCTGCTCTGTTTTTGTAAATAAAAAGTTTTAGTTTAATTCTAATAAAACGCCTGAATTCAGTTAATACATGTATGATAGTATCTCTACTAATAACGTAATTCGTTTTAATCTGTTTCAGCACTCATAATTTCATAATTAAGTAAAATTGACCCAAGTAAATACACAAACGAACGTACGTCCCATAACGCAAAAACACGTTTTACCCAAAATAACGTAAAATACCAATAAAATCGCCCTTGAATCGTAAAATATGATTTTATCAAAATTTGTTTTTTATCAATGGCAACCCAGCCCCTTTATAGTCAACGGTCAAACAATTTTACAACCACGATATTATCTTGCTGAATCTGATGTTAATAAAATTAGGGACGGTAAAGATATTAAAAATTTGGGAAATGATAAAATTCATGAATATCTATTTGTTTTTATCGTATTTTCGGATGTAACGTTTGCCTTTTCTGCTTTTGAGAGGTTGTATTAAAATATTATGATGTGATCGATTGCTTAACCAATCTATACTAATATTATAAAGCTGAAGAGTTTGTTTGTTTGTTTTAACGCGCTAATCTCAGGAACTACTGGTTCGATTTGAAAAATTCTTTCGGTGATAGATAGCCCATTTATCGAGGATTTATATAATTACGTTAAGACAAACAGGAGCAGAGCCACGCGGGTGAAACCGCGAAGCGCAGCTAGTGTTTAATAAATATTTAAGCTGTTTATTATTCGTGCTACCTCTATTTACGTATTACCTCTATATTATTTGTTGTTCAAAGACTGTTGATTTTAAACTAAGGTAAAGTTGAGGAACCGAGCAAAAATAACAAGAACAGAATCAAGATAACAAATTCCATCCAACATTACCTACGCTATAGTTCCTTATAGATTCACCGACAGTTAACTCGAATTCATGAGAGCTTCCATGAAATTTCGCGGTTAAAGCAGAGATAAAGTGCTACTGCATCACAGGGGACTGACGAGGATAGGATAAAGGGTTATGCTTTATATATATTACCTACTAGTTACAAGCCCATTAACTAACACTAAGAATATATTATTATAACACACTGTTTGTCTTCTATTCGTTGTATTTTATTATATTTATTAAATGTGATAATAATACATGGAAATAATTGAAATTGTGATAGATTATTATTATCACTACATAGTATAAAACAGCTACCTACCCGATTGCTTAAAAACTACGCAGCAATTTTTAAGCTATTGCATAGCTTCTATCGCGGGCCTTGAGCGCGGGGACCGAATCGAGAAATTCCGTAACGAAAAAACCTCACGCTCCCCACTCCGACGGGCTCGGAGGTGTGGCTTGAAGGCATGCTATGCAATAGCTTTACCGCGGCAGTCCCCGAGTGCCACACGTCTTTTTTTTTAATAGATAAGAGTGTAGAAGGTTCAACAGGAAGTAAATTGTTAAGTTATAATATAATTTTATTATAATAAATAACATTTAATATAACGACGCACTATTCGTTTCAAATGCTACCCCATTTATATAAACAAAGGATTTCTTGTTTAAATTGAAATAATAAGACAAAACGCAAAGAGCTTTGTTCCACAAGCTGAAGGAACAAAACAGTGTATCTTAGTTGTAATGCGCTTACCGAGATATGTTTGAAATGCTGTTTACATGTATTTACCTTGTGTTGACCAAAGAGTCTCTGATGTTGCAGTTTTTCTACAAAGTAGCATTATCTTTCCCAAAGCAACCGTATAGTATTATTCGTGCTTCTTTCGGATACAAATATTGTATGCTTCTATATACGGGTATAAGAGTAGCATAGTTAGAACCTTCAATAGGTTTCATAATTAATTATTATATATTTAACTGAAGCTTTCTCCTCTTGTCTTCCGTGTATATTCTGAGACAGTAAATGAACTGTTTTCTAAATTAAATTTGTTTACGATTTCAATTGTTTTAACAATGATTTAATTAATAATACCATTATCCATATCTTGGAACAGTGGGAACATATATGGGCTGATGATGATGATGATGATGATAGCATTGAGATATAAAAGATCTTATAATACTGACAAACCTTATTGAACCATATATCATAACGTACATATTTAAATTTTAGAAATGTACTTTACCTCAAACAAACATGTTTTCATGTAAACCTCATATACATTTTTTTAACCATCCATTTTGATTTGGGCTGACGTTTAGAAGATTTATATCGCTGTGGTGTTACGCGCTTGTGATTTTACAAATAATGGACTTTGGGAAAACAAATTTTTATTCGCGTTCGAAATTGGTTTGTGGAGCATAATACGCTATTGAAATCACGCTTATTTTAGTACAAAACATTGATGTCTTTTATAATTGACGTGTAATATTCGTTTTGAGTTAAATGTTGGATATAAAATGTACAAAAATGTTGATTGAAAACGATACGATGTTACATTTATGGAAATAGCTGCGTTCTCTGTCAGAATCATCATTAGTGAATTAGGGCAGTAGAATAAAGCAGCTTATAAAGCACCTTAAAATTCTAAACGTTTTTGTTTTGTACTTCATACGATGTGAGTGATTGATACCTTCTATTCATACTATATTTTGTTGTGATAAGCAATTTACAGTATTTGAATCTGATGCATCAGTTTGCTTGAATTTACTATAAATTATCCTTGAAAACAAAACGTCTGAATGACCAACATACTTTAAAAAACGTCCTCAACCGCATCTGTCTGTCTGTTGGCGATAAACTGAAAAACACACACACCGATTTTCTATTTTCACCAATAAATAGCGTGGTATTGGAGAAAAAATTCATATTATAATTTTTTAAGTTCTTGACTTTACAGGCAAAGCCTTAGGCGCAAAGCTCTGCGTATATAAATCTAAAAATAGAATCCGTAGATACACCATAGTATATCTTCATGTCCAAACCCCGTGTCTTATCGAATTTCACACCAGTAAAGGGCCCATTAAACATTCGGGTTGTACTTGTATTCAATTTGAAACTCGTGTTATCTTCAACAGATAGCTTTAGAGCTACATACGCAAAACTTGAGCGTTGACGCGATTTCACAGATGGATGAGGTTTTAATGGTATTAGTTGTAATTTGTTTAACACGTATAGTTTCGCTTTGGCCTAATGGATTAAAAGGTGTGTTTCTCGGAAATTATCGAAAGGTGAATTCAGAAATCGCTTGAACGTTTAGTGAAATACGGTTTTATTTTAATTGTTTTGGTTTAAATGCAGATGCAAATATTTATACTATGCAAATATTTATATTATGCAAATATTATAGTTTCATTTTAGAAGATATTTTTCGATAATAATTTTTAGCGCCTGAGACAAAATTGGAGCAAACTTGTTGACTGTCGATTCTTACAATTAAAAATATCATGTCATTATGTCATAATATCAGACAAGTGATAACTGCGTTAAAAACAACCGACTTCAAACTTGCACTTGCAACATTTACAAATACAGACAAAAATGCTTATAAAATAAAAACTACTGGGCCTATCCGAATAAAATTTTTATGGGACCAATTCGACACCATCCCGCATCGAACAAAAAAAAAACCACGTAAATCCGTTCAGAAACCTCGGAGTAATCGGTGTACATACATAAAAAAAAAAAAAAAAAAACATACCGGCCGAATTGATAACCTCCTCCTTTTTTTGAAGTCGGTTAAAAATGGCAAATTACTTATAAAATAGTATCTATAAATGAGAAAATAAAAAATGAACTAATCATTTCATCCAAAGTAGATAGTTTAAGGTTTTACATTTTCAATAAATTAGTATGAATGTGTGCGTTTATTATATACCTACCTTTATTAAAATACCTTTATTTTAAATAAATTTGTTGATATCCATTTAAAAAATAAACAACCAATAATAATTATAAATACATTCACATAAGGCTAGCATAAAAATAATGATGTGTAATGGACATGTTGTAAACTGAAAGTGAACACTTTACGATTTAATATCTGTACAGATCTATCTACACCCCAATGCATTAACTTTAAAAGAGCTATAACTAAAATATAAATAATATTTTTCTGAAAAACAATCAGAAAATTTAATCGTCAGACCAACAATCGCGTATTTGAGGTCTTCGCTTCGCTTTGACCGACATTTAAGCGAAATTATTGTTTAATTTTCATAAAAAATGTACTCGTTATTTTTTCAATAAAGAACACAATGCCGTTCCATTAAAATTTTCTTAACTGAAACGGATTTAGCGCGGATAAACTTATAGCAATGTAGTCCAAGCTCAAACTAGGACGAGGCGGACGGTATTGCGAAAATTTATGAAACTTTCAAAGTTCCCGGCACTTTCATTGTTGTGTAATAATCATACAAAACAATGCCCATTGCATTCAGTTTTAATCGAACATTTTTTGTTTTTAATTATATCTCTGCTCATACAAGATCGATTAAGAAGATGTTTTATTTGACAATGAATCAAGGTTGCTGGTTATTTTAACTTGGTAAAAATAAACAAATATGCATTAATGATAAAAAAATTTGGTAAATCTATAGGTACCTTAGATTTCTGACATTTAAGATACTTACCTAACAAGTTCACTGTTCTATGTGTATATTTTTAAGACATTATTTCTTTTCCTTCTTACTCTTTTTTATCTATTATTCTTTAACAAATGAACTGAATATTGAAATGTACAAAATCGGAAGCGAGAACAATAGCGTCCTAATTGAAATCATATCACACCGAACTGTCCAATAAATTAAACGACTTTGCTAACAAACTAACAATAAATCACGTTAAAACCTGGCTAAATATCTCCGAAGACACGTATCGCACAATTTATGGCAGAAATTAGCTAAGCGTCGACTGCAATAAATTTACATATGAAACTCATAAGTTTAAACCCTTGGAACCTGTTTGTAACTGGAAATGGTCACAGTTTTCTTACAATTGAAGCAATTCCGTGGACGTTCAGTGTTTTGTTTGTCCCTCGAAACTTTTTAAAGCCACATAAACTACTCGCCGCTCATGGAATTGTTTTTGTTTTCAGAAGATTAACGAGTTAAGTCTATAAATGTTGAATATAAATGGCGGGTTTATATCTTACTGCAACTTCTGTTCTTTGTGTTTTGTGAAGTAGGACACTAGAAATGTTGCGTCAAAAACATTATTAACAAGAGTTTGAATACGAGTAAAAAAAACCGCTAAGCCTATATTATAGAGGTATACAATATACATAGACTGCTAAAGCTCTTAATTCAATGTTAGCGTAAACTTTAAAGAAAATGCACTGAACTTATCCTGTTGAATTAATAACTATAATGTCCCTGAAAACATTCCATATCACTATTATAGTAACAATTCTATTTCATTAAGTGTATGTAGGTATCTACCATAGGTATCTACACTACAAAGTCAACTACACATATACAGATAATCCATTCCGAATATCACTTGGCAAAGTGATAGACATTAGTGCAAATTAATTGGCATCACATCTAGTGCGACTAAATCTCTACAAGCTGTAGGTAATCTTAATAAGGTGCTTAACACTGGCTATATTGCAATTCGGAATCATCGCGTTTTCCTATACGACAAACATGTCGCAATGCAGTCAAATATGTATTTAGGTGTATAACTATTAGTAAGTAATTATGTTTATTAATTTTGTTGTATATATTATAGTGCTATAGGATATATAGTGCGGTAGGTACAGGTAATGCAATGTTTATTTTGATATTTATTTGTCAATTACTAAGCAGTGATTGATACGATATTTGAAACTCAATATTAGGTACGAAGGCAATAGGAAACAATTATTGAATTAGGTATTAATAAAATTTATTTTTGGAAAAAAATAATACAGGTAATGAATAAATCGCGTTTAAAATCCGTTAAAACCTTTAATTTCTAAATCGCGTAAAATCAAACATGGTGTATACCATATACGTTTTTTAAGTAATGTGTGTAATATAATATTATTTTAAAAAGCATAGTATTTAATGAATTATTCAGAAAAGTATATTTATAATAGACGAAGACGAAACACATGTACGTTAATATGAATAAATAGTTATAAAAATAACTGAAACTGTGAACAAAGCTTTTAGCAAAGTATTTGTAGGATTTACTTATACTTTGCATTAAAGAGTATTATTTCATAAGGATATTAATAATGGCATTTTGAAAGATTGTTTTGTATGAAAAAGATTTGTAAAATTATGAATTATATAGATTGAAAGATTCAATAAAAAAATATGTATTTCATGAAGTTATATTTAGGATTATCACAAGATTCCTAACGCAGTAATAAAGAGTGAATATTTCGCTTATAATACTAGAAGTGTTACAGATGCTATGACTGAATTTATAATCATACTAGCGGTCCGCCCCGGCTTCGCCCGTGGTACATATTTCGCAATAAAAAGTAGCCTATGTTCTTTCTCAGGGTCTAAAGATTGTCTGTGCCAAATTTCATCAAAATCGGTTGAGAGGTTTATGCGTGAAAACCATACATAATTACATAATTACAAACTTTTCCTCTTAGATTATTTAATATTAGTATAGATTAAATTTCGATTTTATAATTTGCTTCGTTTTGTAAATGTAATATAAAAATATTATAATCACAAAGTTTTGCACCAATTACTTTTAACAAGTCGCTTTTAAAATCCGTTGAAAAGTTTTAATTAATTATTATAGCCATACTCGACTACTTATTCTTACCATCTAGATTTTTCGATACATAGTTTGTAAGAAAAATAATATTATGCTTTTGGCTTCAAGGTCGAATAAGGAACAGGAATACGCTTTTAACCTCTAACTTTTAGGTATATAAGTCACAAGTTTGTCTTTTACGATTATTCTGTAAGAGGGTGATACTTTAACGGGTCATAAAATTGTGGAAAACATTATAATATTACGGAGAGGATAGTATAGAAGTTAGTCACAATTATACTTCTAGTTTCTGAATGTTTTAGTTTATGTTAACAGTGTATACATAATATAAATTAAAATATATGAATAGTAAGTATATGTGTAGGCGTTTATAAAAGAAATAATTAGAATTGCTATGAACACCTAATTATTGAATAGAATATATAAATAAATAAGTTTAAATTAACAAGTAATAATCAATTAAGGTACGACATTAATGGTATAATATGTTTAGGCGAATTACTACAAATAGTAAAAATAAATTTCAGCTGAAGACTGAAATCTGAAAGAAATAACACTTTCTTGGTTCGTGTTCACTTACAAGTGGCCCGCCTACGCCCTTCCTAAGCAAGATATTTTTAATTAATTGACTAACTACTTCCCAGTAGTGACGAGAAGTAATAATACTGACGGTCAAAGGATAAGTGCTGACTTAAAAAAGGATTATATGGACAAATTTACCTGATTTAATTCAAATTATGATAATGTGATACCCACATATGAATAAAAAGTGTGTTGACCTAAGCAGATAGAAGATACTCGCATTTACTTATTTTTTATTATATTTTTAAGATACTCTCCATTATATCAATGTCATCTTAAATTACTACCTATACAATATTCGTATTTGTCTGCCTGTATTATATCATGTAAATACAAGCATTAAAATTTCAATTTTACTTTCTACGCTTAGGTCATTCTTTAAACAGGTTATGGCATCTATTAACATCACAATATTACGAAGGAGGAATCTTTGAAATTTTTACAATTTGTATAAATTGAGCACGGTTTTACAACATTTTGTTGATGAAAATATAAATAAACAACTTAACATCATTAAGCGTGAATTGGAGGAGTTTAAATCGTCTCTTTCATTTATAAATCTGCAATATGAAGAAATTAAGTCCGACTATCAAACAAAAATGAACACTTTGCACAACCTGACTACTGAAAACGAAACATTGCGTGAGACAATTCAAAATATGACCTCTCGTCTCAACCAAGTCGAACAACTATGTCGTAGCAGCAACCTGGAAATTCAATGCGTGCCAGAACATAAAAATGAGAATATTTTAACTATGGTTACCCAACTTTCCAAGGTGGTTAAATGTCCTATTGTCGAAAACGACATACACTATAATTGTGCACGCATTTCCAAAATCAACAAAGATAGCGCAAGACCTCGGTCTATTTTAGTAAAGTTAAATAGTAAGGAGTAGTAGTTAAGTAAAATAGTAGTAGTTAAGTAGTAAGGAGTCCCCGCACACGTGACTCCTTACTAGCAGCAGTAATTAAATATAATAAGAACAATAAAACTAAACTTCAAAGCTCGGATATCGGCATAGGTGGTGACAAAGGCACACCTATATTTGTTATAGAACATCTCTCACCAGAGAACAAATTACTCCATGCTGCGGCTAGATTACGAGCTAAAGAATTATATTATAGATATACGTGGGTCCGTGGTGGCAAAATTTTTTTACGAAAGGAACCATTTTCTGAATGTATTCTTGTTAAAAACACCAACACTTTGAAAGCGCTATCCTAATATGATTAAAAATTCAAGTAGTGGTTTAGATATTGTTTAAATATTATATAATTCGATTCTAAACGGAACTTAAACGTATACTATCAAAATGTAAGGGGTTTAAATACAAAAACAACTGATGTATACTTAAATATTCTAAGTTGCGATCTTGATGTGATTTGTTTTTCTGAAACTTGGTTGTCTGGTTCTGTATTTAGTGAAGAAATTTTCGATAGTCGATATAATGTTTATAGGCGAGATAGGGAGTCGAGCGGCTTTCACAATATGAAAAGTGGCGGTGGTGTTTTAGTTGCCGTATCGAAAAGATTTCAGTCTCGTCGGATTCCAGAAATGGAATCCGATTGCGAAGATATCTGGGTGAGCATAGACACGAACAGTCGAAATGGAACACATCAAGAAATTTTTATTTGCTGTGTTTACTTACCACCTCCTATCCAAAGTCACATTCTTACTAATTTTGTTAATAACGTTAATAGACTCATGGAAACGCCCATAAAAACCGTCATTGTTGGAGATTTTAATTTAAGCAACATAGTTTGGCCAAACCAAAACAGCTACAACACCGCCGCTGCATCTTGCAGAAACGGTAACTCTTTTGTTAATATTCTGATGGATTTCATAGCTTTAAATGGATTTTCCCAATATAACAATATTGTTAATAATAGAGGAAGGATTCTAGATTTGATATTGTCAAACTTAAATATAAGTAATGTTGAAGTAAGTGATGTAATACTCTCAATACTTGATCCAATGCATCCACCTTTGATATTTGCGGTTTCTCAATTAGATTTGAAATATATTTCGCGAAATAAAGATGAACGATTTAACTTTTTTAAGGCACAGTATGATCTTATTGCTGAAGAATTAAGCACTATTGATTGGGATAACGAATTTAAAACTTGTTTCGATGTCAACGAGGTTGTGACTACCTTTTATGGTATTTTACGCAAAACTATTGTAAAGTTTGTTCCTAAAGTTAAAAGTCATAATAATAAATATCCTGTATGGTACACAAAATCCTTAATTAGATTGCTTCGTCAAAAATATAAATATCGTATCAGAGTAAAAAAATTTAACAACCCCCTAGATTTAATCACTTATGAAACTCTTAAAAAAGATTGTACTAAACTCATATCCTCGTGTTATTCTACCTATTTAACTAATTTGGAATCTTCTATAAAATCAAATCCAAAATTATTGTGGTCGTATGTGAAAAATAAAAGATCAAACTCTGGAACATATCCTACTCCTCAAATTTGCAATATGTTCGCCGACTATTTTTCTTCGGTATATGAGACTAGCTCACAACATAATGGTGATATGAACTCAATGACTCACAACGCTACTTCTTATCTGCACTCATTAACTATCAATCAAGATTTGGTATTCAAAGCATTAAAGAGACTAGACCAAAAAAAAGGAGCCGGTTCAGATGCAATACCGCATGTATTTGCCAAAAAATGTGCTAAGGAATTATGTTATCCATTAACCGTTATATATAATTTATCACTCAAACAAAGTATTTTTCCATCAGCTTGGAAGGAGTCGATCATAGTTCCAATTCCTAAAACGAGCGACGCGAATTTGATCAACAATTACCGACCTATATCAATCTTATCTGTTTTTGGTAAGGTATACGCTCACTTCAACAATATAATTAATAACGGTTTCAAAATGTTAGGCTTTTTACTGAGAACTTGTAAAAATTTTAGGAACCCTCTCACAAAAATTAACCTCTTTAATGCCCTAGTTAGAAGCAAATTAGAATATTGCAGCGTAATATGGAATCCAAAATACAATATTCATATTAACAATATTGAACGCATTCAAAAAAGATTTTTGTGGCATCTAGCGTATAGTTGCAACGTAGCCAAAAAAATTCGTAGTTACTTAGAACGTCTTGATTATTTTAAAATACGAACACTTTATCAGAGGAGGAAGGTTTTGGATCAGGTCTTTTTACATAAATTGGTGAATGGCTCAATCGATTGTGCGTCATTGGTATCTCAGCTTAACTTTAAAGTTCCAGTCAGATTGCCTAGACATTCTAATAATATGCCGTTCCATACAAAATTCCACAATAGTAATCTAGGCCATTATTCAGGCATTTCTCGCCTTACCAAAGAATATAATAATATAGTTTCTGGCAATAACAAGACTATTGACATTTTCTCAAATACTGTACATAAATTTAAAAAGGAATTGCTCTCGATTGAACCTTTGCCAAAACCCAGTTGATCAAATGTAGTTTTATTTTAACATTAATTGATTATTTTGCCGTCAAAATTGGATTTATGTATTATGTATTATTTTTTACCTAATCTGCAGTTAGCTGCAGACTGTGTGTCTTGGATTTAATGTTGTACTTATTTGTTAGTGGTGGTTGCCTATAATTGTGACAGCACTATGTCTACGATTGTAATTACTTTAATGCTTTTATCTATGTATCAGTGTATGTCATGTTGGTGATCCTTAATGAAATAAATAAATAAATAAATAAGAACATAAAAACAGTTTCCAATACTGAAAGCGAATTCAAAACCATCCTTTTTTCAATTAATATTTACGCCCTATTCCCACACGATTACAACAAAAGTTGACACACAAATCACATGCAAAACAACTAAACGCCATAAGTTTTAACATAATTAAGATTTGCGACACAATGAAAACATTAGTGGTAGACGATTCACACAAAAACAGGGGCAGTTATATAGGACAAAGTACGCTTAATAAATTTCAGTACGCTAAGCCATTTTCTTTTTGTAGCTAATTTACGGCTGACAACATAAATTGAAGTTTAAATAGTGGTTCTTTGCTAGCTCTGTTACTTGGAATAGCGAACTTGTATTGCATTCAATAGGTGCATTTATATTAACTGGATTAATAAACCTGTTTACAAGGCGTATGGGTTCATTGCAGATTACGTTTCAAATGAATAATGGTTGAATGGAGAATGCCTGTGGAAGGCGTATGAAATTATAAAATCATGAAAGGGATATCATTGAATAACGTGAATAAAGATTTAATATTTCTTTTCTATAGATTGATATAATATCCGTTTTATCATCAGTCTTTCCTACATCAAACTTCAAAGAGATGGAATAAACAAGCTTATAATATTGTAAACAAATATTCAATGGTCAATGTAATTATTACGGAAACGTAGTTTAGTTATAAAATGCAATCTAGTACAGAAAAATATTGTCCTAATGATGATTGTTACTAACTAAATCAATTACCTACTATAATCCTAATTAAAAGCTAATACTTATCAAAATACGCTATTGTATTTATCATGTAACGTATTACAATATGAATCAATACACAATTACAACTACGAACTTAATTGTTCAAATGTTCATACAAATAGTGCGCAAACATACAATTTTAAAAAGCCATTCAAATTCTATTGCAACAATTATCGACTAAGTCGAAGTTTGTTAACTACATAGGTAATTAGCGTTGGATACAATCAATGCGACCATGTGGAATGAACGTTCAGTTTACTTCTGTTCATTCATACTTGTTAATTGGGATTTGTTGATTGTGTGCGATTCGCAGTTGTTTTACGGTAAACGCTCTCACGAAATGTGGTAAAGGTTGACAAGTAAATGGTGTCAAAATTGTTTGAAGTAGGTTCGAAATGCGTCTATAAAATCTAGTAAATGTTACTTCTAAGAAACCATTCGAAAGTTTTTAAGTAAAGGTTTTTAAAAGGTCATAAAGCTCTGGGACATTTCACAAAAATTCAATAAATACCCAGAAAAAATATCTTAAAATTTATGGTTTCTAAAATATCTCATAAAATTCATTGGCATCATGGAGCAAAACTGAAAAACATGTTTAGTTTAACGCAAAGAAAAGAAACGCTGGTAAAATCGATTGTAAGTATCAATTTTTCCCCATTAACAGAAAGACATGCAGTGGACCTCAGTCATAGAGAATCATGAGTTCCCCAAATCTATAAACATGTTACAATAAAATAAATTGAAAAATTCACCACTGGGACCCTGCAAATACACTAGCCTAAAGCCCTAAAGGGCTTCGATCATAACCTACAATAATTTATTTATTTATTTATTTTACAAAGGATAGCCAACAATTGTTAACACTAATTAATTAATTATAGACATAAAAGGAAAATGCAATTTAACAAATCAAGTGCAACAATTAATAATTGAAATTAGACACTCTACACAATACTGCTAGAATTAAATAAATAAATAATAAAAACATGTAACTTCAAATTGCTAAGTGTTGCGTGAAATTTCAAACGCTACACTCTGAGCGGATTAATATTAAAATTGTTCCAAACATCAGCTCGGTATCCGTTTAAATTACTCTGACGTGTCACGTAATGTACGGCAAATGTTTTAATTGGATTATTTTCCAAAGTTACAGAGTTGTTTTACAGTAGAGACCGATTTGCTATTGTGTTTCGTATTGAATGTGGTAGTTGTAGTATGAAAGTAATTTGCAATTGCATCTAGTAAAGAATCATTGCTTGCATAAGCGTAGAGAGTATGTACTGTGTATAAAGTGATTATATTGCTAGAAATTTGCTTATATTCTTTAAAAAATGTATTTAATCAGCAATAACTTTCAGACTTATTAATTTTGGGACATTTATCTTTCAATTGAATTAATTATTTTTCAAATAGGTATTAAATGCACTATGATTCTCTTTCATCAATTATTTCTGTGTCAATAATCACATCAATCGTAGAGAAGACAATGAATTACAAACAAAATTTCTCATTCACAACAAAGCTAAGTTCACTATACATTCTTAGAATCCAACCTCATAAAACTACCATTCATATAAGTCCCTAATTTATAACTATTGCAAAAGCGCATGACATTATTTATATAATACTAGTGCCAAGCGTAAACACCCTGTATACATAAATTACTGCAATAATTTTAAGCCTCGGACTAAACGGAACAAGTGGCATTGCGAAAGATTAAGTGTAGTGTATTGTGTGAAAATTATTAATTTACCGCTTGTTACTTTATAAAATTATTTTGGGTTTTCTCCAAGAATAATAATTTTGATGCAAGTGCACATAATTTTAGCACATTTTTTTGCTTTTTCATCCAGATTTATGTTAGTATCCTATCCTATCATCAAAACAAGCTAATGATTAAGCATAAAATATACTTTGAGGATTTTGACTGTACAATAATCTACTAATTAATGCGTTTGTTGTTATTTCAGGAGCTTGGAGAGCCGTTTATTTCAAGAACTATGAACATTCAAGTGTTTAAGTAATTTCAACAATCGATCAGCACACAGCATAATTTTCTGCATCATAACACACCTTCTAAGGAATAACAAACAACACTACCTTGCTATTTATTCATTTTGCAGCCACTCAAAGACAATACCTAGTACATTCGAACCTAATCTTTAATTACACGATAAGGAGAACTTTAAGCCAAGACTCTTGTACAAGAAACACGTGGAAGTTTCCAGAGTTCCCGCTAGTTGGTCCGTGTGCGGCCAGTGTTAGACTTGAACAACTTCTAACGTACAGGAGTTAAAATGTAGTACTAAATTGGTGCATTCAGCCAAATCAATGTTATAAAACATACAATGTAACTTACAGGGTAACGGGATCGAAAAAGTTTTGGGAGATAGGAAATCTACCATTCAGTCATATCAAGGCGTGTTAACAGAAAGGAAACACTAAATCTACACCTTTCTTGTGTCATTAAGAGGGTTAATTTATTGCTTTATTTATCATGGTGGTGCTCAAAACCCATTGAACCAATTTTGACAAAATATGTTTTTATTATGCGTGATTTAACATCGAACTGCAAGTTTACGTTACAAACTGAAAAAAAAAAACAATAATA
>CAJQZM010012058.1:0-13753 GCA_907164665.1 Colias nastes | reverse complement strand
CGGCCGGCCGCCATTGCACCCGTGCGAAGCCGGGGCGGGTCGCTAGTAATATGATAAAAGAACTAAGGGTTTATCTTATGTGTTGTAACAGTGGTAAGCGTAATCTTAAAAACATATTTCTATTATCAGTTGCATCACATTTAATAAGGTGGTGTTTATAATATTTTAATATTGTTTATAAGTAGTAGTGAGTTTCTAATTACAATTACGGAAACAACGGAACAAAAACGGAAGCAAACAGCAAAAGCAGTCGCATCAGTAGGGTCTAAAACCACACGGGCGGTTTAACCATCACGCTCTGACGCCTCTGAGGCCGCCGACTTACCAATAATTGTAGTTTCTATCATCTGTATATGTAAGTCATAATGAAATATCTCACCATCCCAAACAGCAAGTGCCGCTTCATCAGTAGGGTCCAACCACCACACGGGCGGGTTGACCGGCGTCCCGTCACGGACTGACGCCTCCATGGCCGCTGCGATCTCGTCAGCGAACTGCGCGTGTACTTCCGTGTACTTGCGGCAGATTTCTACCGCCTGGAAACGATAATTTATTAGTATTTAAATGTTATCAGTTAATAAAGAAAATGAATGAATTTCCGAGTGGCTTTAAATATCCGTTGATTTATGGTGGAGCTCTAATGAAATGCATGCAAAATTTGACACCATAAAATATACGTAAAACTTTGCAGTCTTAATTTAATTCTCATTAAACTTTTTAACATAATATTCTTCTGAAGAAAACAATCATATCATCCATAAATGTAAGGTAACATCACCACTTAAAACCAATGAAGTAAAGAATACCTCATCATCATGATCCCAAGGCACGAAAGAGTACTGCAGTGTAGGCATGAACACGTTTACTTGCAGCCACCTCACAAACAGTTCCTTGCTCGGTTTATCATTGTACCCATTGCCACCGATCATGTCTGGTAAGACAAGGGTATATCCATTGAGGTTCATGGCCAAAAGAGTTGGTATCATAGTCTGGAGGCCGTTGTTGAAGCCCCAGTATGTATCCTTGTCCACCATTCGCACGAACACTGGGAGGTCTTGTGTTCTACAATCATGGAAAGGAATAAGTTTAGTTTAATTAGTTCTATATGAAGCTTGAATTATTATTTCAGTCAACTAGAATAAATATATCAACACAAAACATAAAGAAGATTATCGATTACGTATTGCGTTATTATGCTGCAAGTTTGGTGAATTGCTTAATATTTTAGCTTTATGTAAGGTTATAAAATTAACACAATTCAAAATGCTTTAAAAAAAAAACTAATGAACACGGAAATGTACCTCATTCCAGATCTAACTTCAATCATGGGTCCGAATTCGGCGACAGCTCTCACGTAAGACTGGACAATGTGTCCGGGATGCAAATCGATGTCTCCGTTTTGGACTGGAATCTAACAAATAAATATTAGATTAAAATTTTAACCTTTAATTTAGGATACACAAATATAGAGTAATATTTGTATGTAAGCATTTTGAGTTTTTGAGACCGATTGAACCATAAGTATATGATTTTTTTTTAATATTATAAATTGTGTGCTAAACATTGAACTTTAAACTAAGAAGCTTATTACGTTTTATTCCTCACTTTACATTTGGATAAATAACATTAGAGCGGTTTATATACTTTACCTGAGGGGACCAGCTCGATTCACCAGCATCGAATTTCAAAGTGTCAATATCATAAGTTTCAATCAGTTCTTGAACTCTGGTTGTGTACCACTTCGAAGCTTCTGGGTTTGTGAAGTCGATGTATCCAGGAATGGAGCCATTGTTGTTCCACCAGGTTGTATCTGGACTGCCTTCTTCGTTAAGAACGAGGTAGCTAAAATAATTGAGCAAATAAAAATAGCACGTATTATTTCTTTACTATAAAAAAAAAAATATAAGGAATTCGTTGGCATAATAATCGATTTATTAAGATTATGTAAAAAAATATACAAAACTAGAATTTAATGAAAACCTGCATGATCATAAATATTAATGGTCTTACCACAAAACAATTTAAAAACAGTCTAACTTTAAACCAGGGATCTGTCACTTTAATAGTTGTCTATGTGTAATACGACTAAACCAGATTAAAGAGAACCCGCGCTTAAAGTGAAAGTTAAAACCCTGTCTAAAGTTTTTTTTGTGGTAAGATAGTAAGTATCGCATTAGCAAATATCACATACCCTTTCTCTAGAGCTTCTGAGTACCAAGGCTCGCAGTCCTTGTTAATAAATGGATGCACCCAAATAGCAACTCTGAAACCTAATCCCTTGATATCCTGAATCAGCTGTTTAAAGTTTGGCAGTTTAGTTTCGTTCACTGTCAGAGATCCGTAGCAAACTTCCCATAGGTCGTCAATTTCGAACTGGGCATTGGGGAAGCCGCTATCTTTGATTTCATTAGCGAACGCCCACAGGCTGTCTTGATCAATTTCCCTGGAATACCTCGCCCATGTAGACCAGATGGGGTACTGAATCATTCTGTAATCTGGGATGCCGGAAGGTTGTCCCAAGTAATTACTAACTGCGTGTTGGTGAGCTACCTTCGCGTTTTCGAAGAACCAGATGTCGTATTTGAGCACATTATGCGTGCGCCTTGAAGAGTAAGGAGCTGCTACTTCAGCAATGAAACAGATGTGATTATCTAGAACATTGTGGTAGTCAACAAAGAGTGGTGCTTCAGGGTGAACGTAAACGTAAACACCGTCGGAGTTGAGCCAATATCTCTCCGATACAGCTGAATTGTCGTCTTCCTTTGAAATTGTTGAGTATTTTTGCAGGTTGGATTTTTGAATTGGCCAGTATTGTTCCTTTTGTTCTGGCCCTCCGAACCATTGGGCTGAGCCTTATTAAGAAAAAAGGAAAATATATCATTCTATTCTTTGCTGTATAATCGTAGATCAAGGTAAATAAATAAATATTGAAAAGTTTTGTGTTTCAAAAGAATTTTTTGTAAGTGCAAGTAACTGTACACTTTCCAAGGAACAAAATCAAAACTGCATTTGGCTACGTATAAATAATTCTTACCGAAACTATAACAGTCTTCAAATACTCTGTCACTGGGCCCGTCCCACGAAACAGATAGCTTGTAGCCCTGGATATCGTCGTAGTAAGTACCAGATACGTCGAATGAAACCTCGTCATCATCAAGGGAAATCTTGCGCCCAATGTGACCCACGAAGTCCGAATTACCTAAGTATCAAATAAAAACACAACCTATGAAATACTATAGTATATTAATTTAACAGAATAGGAATCTTATCACAGTGGTTTCCTTGTAATCTTAAAGTGATGATTCAGCTACTTTCAATTATCATTTCGGATTTGACATACAATAATGGCATGGTATTCTTAAGTAATACGAATTTAATTGATAACTAGTTTAAATTATTCGTAGAAATAATACTACACCTTACTGATTCTGTCACTTCTGTTACTGTTAGACAAGTACAAGAAGATATAAAATTTATATTTTTGAACATAATAACTATATTAATTTTTTACTGTTAAGTACTTACCATTTGAAGGAGCAGCAAAGAGTACCTTTCCACCGCTCTCATGGTCTTCCATGATAAAGGAGCGGGCGGTGGGCGACCGGGGTACACCCAGCGCCACCGAAAAGCCTGTGAAAAAAATCGAATGATGGTTAACAATATTCTGGTTTGATGTTATCGAAACTTTATTAAATATGAATTTGCGAGGTTTACTAAAGATGTAATATACGATTACGAACTTAAAAGGATAGTCTCAGCTCTTAAATGCAATGATCATACATATCTTAAGCAATGAAAAGACAAAGTTTGAATCTGTCCGTTAAAAGGGGGTCAAAATCGAGTCTTATAGGAATGGGCTACATACTAATAAAAGCGATAAAAGCCGAACCAGTGGGCAAGTGCTTACTTCTATGTGTAATTCTGGTTCTTAAGAGGAGGCTCCCTTTCTCATTTCTGGCACTGAGAGACCGGTTACGGTACTAGACGCTAATAAAGCCGTAATAAAGTTGAATATCGCGTGCGCTCTTTGATCGCGTTCGAGCTCGAAAAGTAAGTCTCAATTCTTATTTCGTTTATAACTAAAGTAATAATTGATCTAGAGAAAAAATATCTTGGTCTTCAATAGTAAACTCTATTTTCTTACTGTTAACATTTATTTTAGACATAAAGTCCAAGTAAATCTTAAAAAAAATGTAATAATCCTTAAAAAAGGCATCATTTTTGAATAAAAATTGAATCGAGCGAAAATGTTACAATTATGTTTCTGTCTTGTACATCGAAAGAAAAAGACCCAATAAATCATATACTAAATTTCCATTTTGATTGTATGTGTGACTGTTTCAGAATATTGATGCAAATTCACATAAAATTTACGGAGCTTGCCCTTAAGCTACGTTTAAGAATTATCAAAATCTGTTGAGTGGTTTTTGCGTAATTCATTTTTTTTTATACTTCATTTATTCACATACTTTCGAGCTTATAATGTTAGTAGGATGTTCTTTAATATTCTACAAGTTCATAACTATGATAATTATAAAATTAATTCAAGCAATCTAAACAACAATTTTCTAAAATAGGTAGGTACCACTCGCCCTGGCTCTAACAAGATAGATTTTTTTGCAAGTTTTTCGAAAAATTTAGCTTATTTCGCGTTAGTTAAGCTCGATTAACCTTAACTAACGCGTAGGTTTCTACAAAGATAAATAAACGGAATTACATCATATTTTCTTAGTACAAAAAAATAACTTACCTGCCAACAAGACAAGCCACTTCATTTTTAACTCAGAGAGATATGAGTGTAATACATTTTTAGAGATCAATTTATTATTTCTCCATATCACCTCTTATCTTGTACAGTTAGTCTTGACAGTATCTTTAATCCCCGGTTAGAGCAAAACATATTCGGAAAAGATTCTATTTTTATTTGTTTAACTCAACTTCAACATGTTGAAAATATTATTGTACGATCCTTCGTAATGATTACCCTGTGACTACTGCAGAGAGGTTTTCCATTTTTAATACAATATTTGTTGTTATACACAAATGAAGAATGTTGAATCTCGATCAAGACCCTTGTAGTTAGGCATAATGAAACTATTTAATTAATCTCCTATTATCATCATCACCACTACATAGTATAAAACAAAGTCGTTTTCTCTGTCCCTATTTCCCTATGTCCCTTTGTATGCTTAAATCTTTAAAACTACGCAACGGATTTTGATGCGGTTTTTTTTAATAGATAGAGTGATTTAAGAGGAAGGTTTTAGTATATAATTTATTAGGTTTTAGACCAAGCGGGCGAAGCCGCGGGCGGTAAGCTAGTGTATTATAAGTTACTCTCATTCTATTGTATTGGGTGCTCTTTAATTTTTCATAAAGTATTGTTTAAATTCGCGTTTTTTTATATAATAATATATTTGATGCATTTCTACTTAAAATTTACCTAAATCCACACGGTAGAAGACCTTAATTCAAAATACTGTGATTATAACGCAACGTCCGGTTGACGTTTTTTCGTTAGGTACCTAGTTTTAATTTTTTATCAAGCAAGTAATTAAAATTAGCTTAGACATTTTTCGTAATAAGTAAAAGTAAAGCGACTTTCTTTTTTTTAATAAGTTATTCCATTTTATTTTTTAAATTTAATGTTTTCATGAAGAACGCGTTCATACATGACAACCATATGACAACCAATAACCACCTTTGATCATTACTCGGACTCCACAATAGTTTTATCGAGTGCTGATACATTTTGTCTGATTAGATATTGTCATCTTAAAGTGTTTTGTATTCACAAATGATGTAATAAACAATGTAGGCAATAATTCATCAAACTTAAGGTGAAGTAACTTATCCCCTTGTGGGGTATTGGTCGCGTTAGAGTATTATCCATATTTACCTCCTTTTACTACAACTATTATTTATAAAGAAAATCAATTAGCCTGTTTCACTCATTGATTTTCTTTATAAATAAGTAGGTGATCAGTCTTTTACGTCCCACCCGAACAAGACACCTAATATTTTTCTATATCCTCACCGCGAATCGAACACAGGAATACAGGAAACCTCGATTCTATGATCACGCCTCAACCAATATGCCAAGGTTGTCTGTAATTATACTTAAAGGTTTAAATCAGAATTATATGTACGTCATAATGTGAGCTTACTTAGAATTGTTTTTGGTGTATGTGTTAACTTAGGTACACATAATTTAAGGAATAATTCTCATTCCTAGACCCTATCCTAATTATATTAGGATACCTTCACCTTGTATGTACTCAGAAACCTTATTATTGACTTAGCGCAGATGGGCCAACGCCACATAGCAAGTATAGCCAGCGCTTAAGATAATTGCAGACACTGTGCCGCTAACGATAGCGGATAGGGTCTATCCTGTGGGTCTACCTAATTTTGAAGATCATTATTTGAATTAAACCGAAGAAGTATTAGGCTTAGAGTATATATTATTACAATAGTATAGAGCGCGTGTATTGCACAAATTGCTCAGTGCACATCGTAGGCAGATGAGCTATAGATATTATATAGATGTGTGTGTGACAAATAGGGATGGGTAGGTATCAATTGCGTGTTGAACTATCGATAAGTTATGTAAATAAATATGTATGTTCGGAATAGATAATATAATTAAATGGTCACACTGATAGCGGAAACGCGATGTATTCATTCGGTACGGAGCCGCGTTCGTTTCCGGCTATTGTTCTTGTTATTCGCTTGGTGAGAGCGCGGCATTCATATTATTTATTGTCCCAGTCTATCGCCGTCCGTCAACCGCGCCGCTAGCGTGAAGTCGTATAATTAGTGTTATCATCGGCCACCTCGGAAGTTATTTACGCGCGCATCGGAGCGTGTCGTCGATTGTTTTACGTGCTGAACACGTAGTAAATTAGTAAATCGGCCCGCGGAATTGTTGATTGTACTCTTTATTGATATTAGTAATCACGCGCAGACGCGAGTTATTTATGTGAGAAGAGTTTTAATGGCGACGCAGTGTGCCTGGCAGCAGTGGTGACTATATACATTAAATTGTCTCTTTTCTTTTTATTTTATCTTATGTAATTTAAATTATCCCCGTAAATATAGTTTTTTCCTCCCCAAGGGGCCCCCTATTGTTTTGACTAATTGACTGACCGACACACCACATATTTATGGAAGCAGCGCACGAGACTTCAGGTATGTACTCAGTATGTATTCAACTATTGTTATTGTATAATGGTAGCAGAGCAGAATAAATATCATACAATGTATCATAAGTAAATTTTATGTTCAATAAGTTATTAAAGGAAAAATATATGAATAAAGTATAAATATGTAATTTTAAATTTGTTTACCAACTGAATAAAGTTTGTTTATTCCATTTGAATATTTCTTGTATTAATTATAAGTACTTTAAAAAAATATGTTTAATTGGAATATCAGAAAAACGTGAGTACTTTTTAAATAATAAAGTTAATATAAATAAAACATCGGGTTTAGTGCTATTTCTTTAATAATAAATCAAAAAATAATAATAATGTTTTAAAAATGTTAAATAAAAATAAGAAATCATTAATAATTTAAAATGATAATATAATAAATAATATTAATAATTTTTTTATTTAATTTTATCCATTCTACTATCAAAATCTTCAAAATCAATTTAGCGGTTCAGAAAATATATCGTAACATTACATACTTTACATTTACACTATAAGTAATACATTCGCATTCATAATATTAGAAAGTGTATCATACAAAACACATCACAAATTTATTTATAATAAATTTTTAAAAGAGTTTTAATTTTAAAGTTAAATAAATAATTTGTTAAAATATAGTTCTTCTTCAGGTCACATCACTACGATCACGTGGCGGCAGTGAGGCGCGCGAGCGACCCTGCGCGTGTCCGCCTTCCACCTCCCCTTCACCCCCGCGATGCTAGATTTATTTTCATAAAAATAAGTATAACAATCGACTTACTGATGAAATGTGATACTGGATTTCAATTTTGTGCATTTTCTAGTATCGTTTTTGCAAGATAGAACTGCACATTTCACCGTGTTTATTCGTAAATATGAAAAAAATTCCAGAGCAACGCACTTCGACAGCACTCAACCACGACTACGAGCGCTCGCGGCGGGAACGTCGTGTTGTTCCCACCTGTGCCTACTGTTCCCACTTGGTTGTTATCACTCTATAGATAGTATATATACTCTAAGGTATTAGGTATTTTGGAATAGTTGCCATATGAAAAATAATCAATATAGTTAAAAAAAAACTCACATGACGCTAAATTTTGTGCAAAAGATTAAAAGTTACACGTATTTACCTATTCATTCAAAAATACTTTTGCATACCTACATTGAATATATTTTTTGGGTATGATTTGCAATGTGATTTGCAATGTACAAATAGGTAGTTATGTCAAAGTCAAACCGAATTTGAAGGTGTTAGGTGGTGGTGATTCATGACATCATGATTCATGAATCATGACACTGTCAAATTTGGAAAAAAACAAAAACGAGTGTGAGCAACAATGGCAGATCCCCGCATCAGACAAATAAAAATTAAGACTGGCGTTGTAAAACGCATTGCTAAGGAAAAAGTAGTTTACGAAAAGGAGGCCGAGCAGCAAAGGAATAGGGTACAAAGAATAAAAGACGAGGGTCAGGACGAACATAATATTCGGAAGCAGGAGGAAGTTCTTCAGGAGTCTCTTATGATGGTCCCTGACTGTCAGAGACGGTACGTATTTATTTTACTAACATTTCTCTCGATGGGGCTGATTTTGAAACACATTTTGAACGTAGTCTTTACGTAATTACAATTAAAAATGACTTTGTTTTCACATGTGTGCTAAGGTTATGTTTTGCGGTCAACATTTTAGTTGCATGATTCTTTTGTGATAGGGGGTCGCAGTGTGATTAAACTGTTTATGCATACTTGAAAAGATTTTAATTCGTCTGATGTAAGTAAAATTAATTTATTAATCATCGTATTTTCCAGACTTATGAAAGCATATACAGACCTGAAATCAATCCTGGAAACAGAGCAGGACCTAAAAGAAAACGAAGATTACCAATTAGCTGAGCAGGTGCTCAAAGACGCTGAAAGCCAGCTGCCTGAATCAACCTAAACCTAGCTTTTATATTTTTCTTTTAGTATTATAATTATATTAACAATCATGGCTAATAATCGAAACTTTTATAATGTTTATCACGGAAGCAATTCTACATTCCAAAATCAATATCCAAACCCACTACCTACTCCTCCACCCCCTCCTGTCACCCCTTTTTCTTTAACACCTCAATTGACTGATCAAGAATTTGTCAAAAAATTTGAACGTCATATCAGATCGACACGACATACTAAGCCAAAAGATATAAATATTGGGCAATTGAAAGAAAAACTAACAACATTAATGTTGCAATTGAAAGAAGTACAAGAGAAACACAAGGAATTATCAGAAAATGTTGATAAATACACAGAAGAAGAATGGAAGTCTATAATGTACACTGTTATGGAGAAAAAGGCTATAATCAATGGAATAATTACACAATTTGATAGTCCATACATGGAGTTAGCAAGGAAATCCCTGACAAAGAGATTCGCTAAAAGGTTGCGTATGAAAAGATTGCGAGAAGAAAGGAAACTGGAAAAGATAGAAAGGATAAAAGGAAATGAGGAACGGTCTAGAAAGATTGATGAGGATCTGCAAAAGATAAAGGATGATTTACTCAAGGTAAAGCAGCTATGATTATTCTAAGATATTTACTGCAATAACAAGTTTTGTTATTATAAATAGTCACAGGATGACTTGTAACAATTAAATGTTGCTTTCTTTAGCTTTTCTTTGAACTTTTTTTTACAGATATAAGTAATAGTGCTTAAATGTTAGTCATGAGATATTATTTACTATTTAAATGTTGTTTTTAATCGCCCATAGGAAGAACAAGCTAAATTAGAGGCAGATACAGTACTGAAGGATGTAATCAGAAAGAAGAATGACACCAAAAAGTGTTTAGCCAAATTGGATGCTCTCTTGAAGTTGCGGCAAGCAAGACAGAACACAGCCAAAGGCAGGGGACAAAATATATCTGATAATGAAACTGATGCCTTCCAAAAAAATATTGGTAAGTTTTTATTTTTGGTTCTTAATGTATATTTTGGGGTGTAGCATAACATGCAATGTTTATACTGTAAGGGTTATATTTCTTAGTGAATAACCTTTCTATATTATATTAACAAAACATAGGTGTTTCATTAAAAAAATAATAAGTTTCAAATCTAATTAGCAATTTTCTAACTTGCATTTCATTGTAAACTAAATTTTTTTAATACTATTCATTCACATTTAAAAATAATTTGTTTTTTATTGCAATATATCAAGATTATCTTATCTTACAGAAAAGCTAAAAACCCTATGGACACAAAGGCTAGAAATGTACGATAAAGAGGAAACCAATCTACGGTCTCAGCTGACCAAAGCAGCAATACCAGTGGAAGATACCATACAAATAGAAACTGTTTTGGATGATTGGAGGCAGGTGCTTTTTGGTGGGGCGAACCCACAGGTTGATTTTAATGGAGATAGTGACAAGTTTGTTTCCGTCAGGTTGGTATTTTTTTTAATTATCTATACTTAATATAACAAAGCTGAAGAGTTTGTTTGTACCTGCTAATCTCAAGAACTACTGGTCCGATTTGAAAAATTATTTCGGCGTTGGATAGCCCATTTATCGAGGAAGGCTATAGGCTATATATCATCACACTAAGACCAACAGAAGGGTAGCCACGTGGATGAAACCGCGGAGCGCAGCTTATGTTATATAATATTATGTGAAATATTCATGTACCTACTTGTTGTTTTATTGCATAAAAAGTTCTAGTAAAGGTACAGATATAAACTATGTATTATACATTGAATAAAAAATTGCAGGAATCTTTCTCAATAATTATTTTTCTGAAAAGCAGTCCATGAATGATGGCTATTGGTCTAAGATCCGAACATAAGTCGACCTGCACTGGCGTGATAATAGAATGAGACCAATTTTATAATAAATTTAGTGTATTAAAAAATGTATTAAAAATGGGTTGACTGGGAAAATCCTGGACAGGATATTTTTTAATTAATTATTAAAAAATCTTTTATTTTCATTTTTTATTAATTGCAGTTTCGAGATAATAAAACAATTTTGTAATAAAACAGCGATGACATAATTTCTTTTTCATCATCCTATCAAGTGAAAGTAACTGGTACCGACATACCTGTTTATACCTGCCAACCTAGCCGTTTGTCCCGGTAAATATTAGAAAACGACTATGACTGCACATTCTGTAGGTTTCATACTTTAAGTCTATTATAATTTTTTTTAATTATCTTGATACTGCAATTAATTAAAAAAAATGTTTTTTTTTTAATTCATTAAAAATGTCCTGTCCAGGATTTTCCCAGTCAACCCATTTTTAATACATTTTTTAATACACTAAATTTATTATAAAATTGGTCTCATTCTATTATCACGCCGGTGTAGGTCGACTTATGTTCGGATCTTAGACCATAATTATTATGTAAACAAAATCATCTATCACTAATAATTCTATAAGTATTACTAAAAATTACAAAAAAATCTAAAATTTATAATAGATGAGACTTCATGTCAGTACTTTTTTTTCTTAATCTAATAGAGAATTTTTATTGTTTCAGGTCCCAATGGGATCAATACATTGATAGTGAAGGCACTCCGCTTCCACCTGGATGGATTGTCAACATATAAGTTTGGATTGTATTTACAGGCTTTCGATACATTTGATATTTTTTGCATTTATATCGCTTCCTAATAAATAATTTGATAGAATCTGTTGTTTTATTTAGACATCCCAAACTATGACAGGAAAAAATGTTGATCATAATTCATAACTTTATTTTATACCGGGTGTCCCACCGTTGATATACTAAGCTCAAAGAATGTTATAGTTTTGCATACGCTGAGTACGTAAAAAATACTTATAAAATTCCAGACGCATTTTTTTTTCAGATAGATGAATTCTTAAAACTATATGTACACCCCTAACAAGCAACCCGCCCAACTTTGCCACCCGCACGTGAGCTTTCTTTAAAGATTATGTTTCATAAACAAAATGATCACATTAGCGAAGCGGTATATACCGGCTGCGCGAAGTTTGAGAAGAAACCATGGATTTTAAGGAAAAATTTAGTAAAAAACTTTTGACGTAAATTTTTTGTCTAAGTATTTTTTACGTGATCAGTGTATGCAAAACTACAAGTCCCTTCGCGCTTAGTATACCGATACACCACACCCTGTATAGATAGGTATCCTTAAATTTATAAGAAAAACAATATACTGTGTATCCAAGTCTTTTAATCATCATTTTTTTTTAAGAAAATTACTTGTAAAAACACACCAAACTCATCTCCATTACATTAAATTACATTGCATACATTTTTATAATCTATGGTCTATGTACTAAATTATCTGACAGCGCGCCAAAATTTACTCAGTAAGTGGCATTTAAAACTAATCTTGTTTAAAGTTCTTAGAATGAACATATTACAATATTATCGCAGCTCAATAAGATATAGATTGTTTTCAATAATAATTAATTTTTAGCGTTTTGAGCGACATACAAGAATATTACGTATAAGTACTTAACTTAAACATTCTTTCAATCGAAAGTCTTCGAGAATATTGGATATTAATTTCTTTCGTAGTAAATAATATATGGCGTCAAAGCAAAAATTATATAATTTCAAGGTTGCTCCCGAAACACGACAAGTTTTTACTCGGCCGTAACTTTCCAAACCTCTAACCGTAACCAATCCTAAGAATAAAACCTACATTACATCAAATTGAGGTAATACGGCTTCGTACCATACAACAAAGTAGAACAGACTATAAACTACATTAAACCATACATAGGTACTTGCCTTGCCTTTTAGTTTGTAGGCTGTTCCACTATGCTAAGTATTTCACTCACAATCATGTTATCATTACGTATCCATCAATCTTACAATATTATAAAAATTAGAATTCTTAGGTAAATAATTATTTTGCTAATCATTAGCCTTTTTAAGAACTTCGTAATTATCCCTCCCAAATTTTTGACGTAAGGCCAAATGTCACAGATCACAAAATGGCGGAAAGATAAATTAAAATCATTTAAGATTAAAATTTCTAAACTGCATATGGAATAATCTGCAATAATAATCACTCAATCAAAGACTTGACTTATTCATTTATTTTAAAGTTAACTACCAAGAATATGAACACGCGATGGATGCGATTGTATTTATTTCAAAATCAATTTAAAAAATACCAGAAATTAATAGTTTTACAGAAATAAACTAATAGAATACATACATTCATCACTATTTAGAAATCTTCTAAGGAGTGATTTCATTGCTCAAATAACATAATAATAATAAAAAATAACTTAAAATGTTTATTTAAACACAAATCTCATAGTTTTTAAAATTTTTACACTTTATTTGACCATAGTCATTAAAACAAAAATAAAACATAGTTATTTGAGCAACGAAAAATCACATGTATGTTCTAATCTTACGTTATTTAATTTCTTCAAGGGAAATGTAATGGCATGTTACAAAGTAAAAAAAGGTCTCAATTTTGTTTTGCATAAAATATTATTTATAATAGGCGATAATATATCCATTGGGTAAAACTGCAAAAAAAGAGGGGAGAGAGGCAACTGCTGTTTACTGATTAATATACAT
>CAJQZM010012040.1:0-10181 GCA_907164665.1 Colias nastes | reverse complement strand
TTGTCCAAAGTGTTATGCTTTACATTACACATCCTTGATCAATTTTCCCTGGTCTCTAATGTCGAGTGTGGGTGAAGATTGTATGGGCAATTATTTTATTTAAATTTCTTGAAGCGTTCTACAAATCTATTCATTTCGATTTCATTCAAATAAGGATCAAATTTCGTAAATTTAGGGGATTATTTTTGTAAAACTGTGTAGGCAAAACATATCAAGTGTTTAACACACCATTATTGTCACTGGACAATGTATACCTACCTTCATATAAATAATGATATTTTTTTGTGTTAATTTTATGGTTAATAACTTATCATACAACTAGCTTCCGCCCACGAATTTGTACGTGCATCTCCGTTTTTCCCCGTTCCCGCAAGAATTTCGAGAATATCCTTTCTTAGCGGATGCCTACGTCCTGACATCTACCTGCATGCCAAATTTCAGCCCGATACGTCCAGTGGTTTGGGCTGTGCGTTGATAGATCACTATATCAGTCACCTTTGAGTTTTATATATATAGATTACCATTAATTGAAGTCATCATAGCAAGCGTGGCAACGAGCTAACAGGCATAAACACGAATGCATAAGAAGCAAAAATAATCAAGATCCAAATTACTAATACCTACTTACCTTAAGGTAAATCCTACTCGTGTAAAGTCCAACACTACAAAAACACGTCATGTATTCTCTCCATCGCCCATTTATTTATAATGACAAAAATGGCCAACACACGCACTTGCAAGATTTCCATCGCTATTGTATTATATAACTCTGTGGGCGTACTTAACCACAGATCAACCCTTTGTACGACAAGATGGCTGACGGTAAACATTGTTTCGGATTACATTTAATTATAGTATTTATAGTACTCTTGTAATGACCAATGGGATAGTTCCTTTATAACCTTAGCAATGAAGGAAAATAAACACTTATCTACGGAGCAAATTAAAATTTTATATAGTTGGCATTATCATCATAATTAACGCAAAACAATCATAGCGAATATCAGAGGAAAAATTTCAGATAAAAATATGGAAAAAGCAGGGAGTAGGAAGTACAATATATCAGCGAACATGAAACCTTTCAAATCCCAAATTAACCTACTCTTTCTGTACACCGGAAAAACTTTCCTTTCTTTTAAGATCAATGTCATCCCCGAGCACTTGTATTTAAGTACTCTACCTCAACAAATAAGGTATCTGTTCCATTATCAAGAGAAGGCACCTAATGTGTCCCCAAAGTCCATCATAAAGGGAATCTCTTGATACCTATATCCCCAAATTATTCAAGACACGTGGACCATACCTAACAACCAGGTAACGATTTTGCTCTAAAAACCAGGCATTTTAATGTGTCCCCAACTCCACAACAATACCTTTGAACATAGCCATCCGCCACTCGTCTTGGGAGGTTTCGGCACTTTGTCGGATTATCCCTACATTCAATAACTTTGTAGACAGTATCGCTCGTACAAGTCTACGTCTCGCCTTACAATACATGCAATTCTTTTTTGCCTGATTAACCACTTATTTCAGTGCGATAAACAATGTTCATTACGGTGCTGAGGAATATTTTTAACGTGGTAAGTAAATGATCACCTGCGTGTATTGTTTACTTGAAAAATAGGTACTGTACTGACTTTGCCAAGGTCAGCAAGTAAACTTTAAATTTTTAATTGGTTCTGTATTGTGAATATGGTCGTAACAGAAGTAAACAATCAAAAATACCTAAGAAAAATAGAAGGCAACGTAACAATTTATTGATATATAAGTTATGCTTATGCCTATGATAATGGAATAGCTATTATCTCATTAACACGTGATACTAATGGCACTAATGGTGAGAAGTTTGTGCCCAAAACCCAAAAGTAAGAGTGGTAATTTAATTAATAAATCATTTTCTAAAGATCCTAACGAATAGTAGATATTAATTATTATTTGTACAACAACTACATTCACATACATCACGTCTACCTATTTCAAATTTCAAATGCACAGTGACAATAAAATCAACTTCAATGATGCCACACGCGAACGCAACATCATTACTTCTCAAATAAAGCGTCCATTCGCTCTTCTTACGAATTTCTTTGATCGCCACTAGAAAGTATTCGTGTAACACGAGCTTAATTATCAATTGAAAATCTCATAATGATTCAAGTGTGGATCCTCGGTAGCACAAAGCTGGTCTTCAAAGCGTCGGCCCGTTTGATACGGAACCGCAGCGGTCAATGCAAACGGTCTCTTTTAAGTATTGCCAATTCAATTGAAGGATTTGAGGTGTTAAATGAAAAGCAATCAGGGTTTATATTTTGCATTGGACGCAACAATGACAACGGTAAAGATGAAGTAAATAGCTGTGGGCATGTTTTGGATGTTTTCAAATAGAAGCGACAGGTTTGCGCATAAGGTGCTGAATTAATTATAGAATGTGAAATTTTATTTTAATTTAGTAAAGTACAATTTAAATTTGCTTATATTAATTATAACAAAGTATATCTATAGATGTTTGTTTCTTTCACAACATGGTTAATCTAACAATCAATCAAAGTAGGTGCTTACATCTAAAGAAAGTCATAATACTTTTGGAAGCTATTTAAAATGAATAGATACCACATACTTTATTCTTCTACATAGCGGAACTTGGTTATTATAAATACTTATTGAGAAAACCAGGAAAACGGAATTTAAATCTAGGTTAAGGCAGGTTGAAGTGAACCAAAAACTTTTACCTATTTCAGATAAATCCCATATTTTATATCACTATAATTTATTCGGAAATCGTAATTACACATACCTATAGTGATTTATTCAACATTCCTGGGATTCGTCAAGACCGTACGTAGATTGGAGCGGTGCTCCTGACAGCGGGAGTTGAACCTCAGACCTCACTGTCACTGCATCACCAGTACTGATGGCAAAACAATTATTGAATAATTTAGTTTTTTTACATTTGCTGTATTACTGCTGTACCTATATGAATGGGAAACTTTAAGAAGAAGTTTTAATTTGACGAAGACGCAATTTATGTTATTTTAACTTCGATTCTTGTAGTCAATTAAATTGTATAAAAATTCTGTTGAATTCGTGTAGGTAAACGAGATGACAAGAAACTTACTTCTTAAACGTTTACATATTACTCTTATAATAAAGTGAAATATTTAAAATAAGGTAAGAGACATTACAGTATTGATTATTGTACAGATAGTATTATAAATTATAAAGTGGAGTCCGCCTCTTATCTCGAACAAGTAATTGTTTTCATTCGTATTACAACACCAAGTAAAGATTAGTTTTTCAGTTCACAACCTTTCGTTTTACATTCAGATCTGGGCAATAAATCAGTTCAAGAGCAAGATATACACCTTTTAAAGCTTCACCATATTCTACATTCTAATACTTAACAAACAACAAAGCCTTTTCTGCTGACGGTACATGCGCACACGCATGGGAACAGGAGCTTGCCGCGCGCAGCGTGACGCCAATCTGTTGGGATCATCTGGCTGTCTGTCGCTGCAACGAAAAACAAACGTTATCAAAGTTGCCTGTTAACTTAACTATATAAATATCTGATTGAAATGTCTTACGTTTAATGCATCTTAGAATCTATAAAAATGGGTTGTTTATTGTGTGTGTATAATAGTTTGTACAACTGTCCAAAAAGGGGGTAATGTTATGTGTAAATGGAATATAGTGTGAAGAATACCACATAACTGAACACCTTAATATATAGCCATCGATATAATTGCCAGTTCATGATTAGATGATTAAATTAAATACATTTTATGATTTCAATAATTACTTACTACAGTCGTGCGTTCAGGTAAAACAAATATGAGCTGGTTATTTAACTGGACGTACGTATCTTTTTACTATGGTATATAGGCACATTTAAAATGTATGTAATAAAGAAATTAAAACAATCTCAGTTACAGTGCGTATTATTTATTTCATCATAATTTTAAAGAATCAATGCAATAAACATCATCTCAGTTCCCAGTCTTATTCAACTCGCCCTTATCTTTCAACTTCTTTTTCATTTTCTCGATTTGTTCCTTCTGTTTATTGTAAAAGTACAGTTCCTCTTGCGCGGCTCCGTACTCCCCGAGACCCCCTCCGGATTCCCTCACAGATCCCCCCGCACCACCCCCCTTACCAGCCCCTCTCCCAGGGGAACCACTGGGACTACAGAAATTTACCTGTGACATATAAAATTTCCCATTTTGTACCTTTGCTCTATGGACAAAACGGGAAAACATCACGTGAAATATTTTTGTGATTTTATTATTATAATAATATGTTTGATTGAGTAGATATTGACTTTGACGTTTGTGTTGTGATATTTTTGAATTTGTCAGATTTTTAAAGAAATCTATATGCTCGTTTACACCTTGGTTTACACACACTGATATTTTTGTAAAGAGTTTACCTTTGGTTTACCTATTAACATTTTTTAAGCCCATTACAATCGATCGATTCGACATTTATTTTCCTAATATTGATGATCTAATCATCTAAGAAGATATGTTTATTAGACACAAAATACGTACCTACATACAAAATGTGTTTAAATTTTAAATCTATCACTCTATATTATGTAGATACCTACGTATGTTGTTACTACCTATACAATTTGTCCGTTCTTGGACACTTATTAAATAAATATTATATATTGTATTTAATATTAATTTGTAAAATATCACTTGTAAAATTCAATTTAAATTTTAATTGTGTGAAAAATAATTATTTTCGTCTTAATTGCTCTTTCATGGATGAAACTTAATTTGAAGCGCTAATTTAAGTAAAATAATAATTAAAATATTTACGCTAATTATTTCATATTTTGCGTATATATACCGGGACTAAAATCGTTTTTATGTGGGTAATGATTCCGTCTTTGTAAGATGGATCTCAAAACAGTGAGTATTTTTTCCTATAAAGATACCTAGTATTCATATTCGTTTAAAATAAATCAGTCCCTAAAATTTGCCGTTACATAGGTTTGTTTAATAATGTTAGTTTTTATAGACGTTTCATTTTCATTACTTTTCATGAATTTAGATAGTACTTCTAATAAGTACAATTAAAGTCGATTTCAAAATAAATAAGGAAAACGCAGCATTTTAAAAACGGGGCATGGGTAAACCGATGCGTGTAGTATTTAACTAACTGTAACTATGGAGATTGTTTTGAAAATTTTATCAAATGCCTTCATAGTCGGTTGATTACATTTTTGATGTAAAGAAAATTTGTAAACAGTGGGCGTGTATTTGGATTGATTTAGTGAAATAAGCTCTCTTTCACATACGATAAAATTTAATTAAAATCTCCCATTTTCAGATATCATTATTCCTAACCTTAATCACTTTAGCACAGTGTGATAAGTAAGTACATTTCTTTTTAATATGTTTTTATTTTGCTGTAGGTAATTGTTAAAAATTGGAAAAAGTATAGAATATTGTTCTCCTAAATGAACAATACATTCCTAAAGTATGTAGACTTTCGTTTCCGTTTCAATATCTCTTTTTTTATTAATTTTGAATGTTAAGTTTTAAATGTTTAAGTTTGTGCGATTTAAAATTTCAAAGATGATTTAATAATAAGGAAATTTGCGAACTAAAAAAACTACATTTAGTAATGATTTTATTAATATTGTTTTAGTAAAGCAGCAGATGATGTCATAGGAACTGATAGCGAACTAGTTGATATTAGCAACGAAGATGTTGCAAATGAAGGTCGAGCTGCTGCAGGTGACAATGACGAAGAGAATCTCACTAACGAACGCGCTGCAGATGACGTTACCAACGAAGATGTGACCAGTGAACGTAAAGCTGAAGATGTCGTCTCTGAAGAGAGGGTTGCTGCAGAGGATTCCACTAAAGAGGCAGCTAGTAGGGAGGGCGTCATACAAGAGGACGATACAGAAGAAACCTCACCAAACAGAAGATTCTTCCATCTTTTACCAAGAAAAAAGTGCCCATGCTTCCCAGGAAACCCTAATGGTAAACCAATTTCACACTACCTTCTTCCAAGCCCTGGTACAAAGTATGAAAGATTAGTCGTATACTTCTACAAAAATACCGCAACAAACGAGGTTAAAATCTACGTTCCAAATGCAGCGAGACAAATTGTTTTCCCTGATATTATCTACGACAGGGGTGATGTACTTAATACATTGAATGAAAATGTCATCGAAATTATAACTAAGCATTTCGGTGTCACAATCAATTCTTGGTTATCTCACGCGAATAGACCGCACAAACCAGAACTTAATTTAGAGATCGTAGGAAATCTAAATAAAAAGAAACTGCATGCAATCTTTCTCTACTTGAAAAGATATAAGGAAGCAAGGCAAGTACTTAGTTCGTTGACAGGTTCAACTATCATAGAAAAACTCATACAACTGAAGAAATTGTATCCAAATATATACAAAGGTTTGATTGCAAAAATAACAAAATTCTACCCAAAGTGGCTAATTAGTGGCCAAGTGAAAAAATATAAACCAGGACGTTTAGTAAACTTCCCATATGATATAAATCTAATTCTAGGGTTGATTGGTAAACAGGTAAACGAAATAATTGTTTATAGACCTCCAAACATCGATGTTAATCTGAATTATCCTGTAATTACCACTGATGTTTCCTACGATAAATGGTTAAACATATTTATCGGTTATTTGAATAGCCAGCTACAATTTGCTTCGAAAGCAATTGATATCACTGCACTAAAAACACTTGTATTAAAAATACTTAACAAGATTGGATTCACTATATCCCAAAATGGCTTTCTCCTCGATACCGCTGGAAATGTTATTAATTGGGCGAATATAGTATTACGTCCGATATTAATAGGTGAATCTGTTTTAATAAACAATGTTATTAATAATGGCTTATTCAAAATACCAATGAATATAGTATTTATAGAGGTTTTACTAATATCTGGACGGCAATCCAAGGTCCTCGGCTTAATTCCGATTGGTGAAATTTTTGTTGGCAGTAGACAGGTTGAAGTGTCCACGGTCGTAGAAATTATAGAGACAACAGTTACCTGTGAAGGAGGTAAATGTATAAAAGTGAAAAAGTGTAAAAACCTTAAAGGTGAGGAAATAAAGTGTCAGAATACGGGCACTTCAGATATGACAATCCAACCAAGAAAAACAATACGAATTTTACCTAGATCAATAGATGAGCGTAGTGGTTCACTTTATCATAAGTGCAAGAAGAATCAGCCATGTCCTTTATTAGACTATGGGCCGTCTAACAATAACTATGGTTTATACGTCATCGACGGAGATCAAAATGATGGAATATCACCAATTATACACCCAATACCAATAACTTTTAAACTTCGTCAGGGTAGGTTCCCTGATGACGATACATATCGCGGTAGATCTGGTTATAACAACGTTGTTTATCTGCAAAGAAGTGCACCTCATGCAAATGGAATTATACCAGGTGCGGCTACTAAACAAGGTAATCCACTTTATGTGGAAGACAGTGATGAAGTACCAGGTATAAGGATTGTGGGGGGTGGACCAGCTACTAGCAGCGGTACGCCAGTCAGTAGTAAAGGGAGGTCTGGCATTCCTGAAGTAACAGCGGAAGAATAAAGATTTTAAGGTTATCGTTCTTTTTAATGACCACGGCTTGTAAACGGACTTGATTACATTTAGTTATTAATAAAGAGCTGCAATTATTCCTCTTTTGTTTTGTTATTTATTTTAATTTCACTCCTGAAATTGCAATTAAGCATTTAAAAGTTCAAATTAAAGAACAAAACTATTTCTGTGAATGCATCCATATGAATAGGTAATTTGAACATGATGCTTATAGTACTTGAATTGATGGCGTTTAGTACTACATATTTTAGTTTTATCATTAGAATTATATAAAAATAATCTTTTCTTTCTTTCAATCACATGTAGTTACTAACATTAAAATTAATAAATATATAAATCATTGAGCTACTATTAATAAATTAATATATCGATTACATAGCTATGTAGTCGATTAATTAAATAAAAGATAGATACATACCTATTATACTTCATTGAGCTATTATAACTACGTATAGAGGAGACACCGCGAACAAAATCTGTGCTGCAAGCGCGGCGGCGCGGGGCGGCTTGTGAGTCATAGATTAAGCCACAGGTAAAATTATTTTTTTCCACTATAAAAATTTACGTCATCTAATATTACTATCTAAACATCTTTCATACCCTTATAATTTTTAGTCTATGACAAATGACGCAAAATGGCGCCCGCCAAAAATTTTGCTCGAACCAAGTTTTAACAATGATTATCTAATTAATTACCGATGAAAAGTTATTTCTTTGCACTTTGCCGCATTACTTGAATTAGGTATAAGTGCAATATCGCAACACACTCGAGTCGACAACACATCGATATTTGATGAGTTTCTTGGTTTTTTGCTTTAAAACAAACAAGACATGAACGCGACCATCACGCTAAAGCGACTGAGTGCAGTTAAGCCATATGGCTTATGTTGAGCGGAACATATTATGTGATGTCGTCGGTGTCGTCTCCATATGTATATATCTCAATGTTATACTTATAAGTTTTAACTATTGTGATTTGTAATGCGATGCGATGATAACTACTTCATATTATGTTTTAAAATAGGTAGGTAGGTATATTAACATGGACGTATAAAAAAAGACGGACGGTATATCGCTTAAACATTGAGTGAAGCCTAGTAATGGCGGCGAAACATCCATGTGTGTGTGCCATGTTGCCATGGCAACAGCTGTCCTGATGACAATGGCGGCTGTATTTTTTTCTATAAATTTTGCCGTAATAATTTTGTCATTAAAACATAAAAGAAATAACTTGCTTCCCTGTGGAATGTAATCCCTTGTGTTTTGTTATTTAAAATTGTACTGTTGCGACACCATTTAACCACGCAAGACGGCATTTTAAATATTTTTTGTGAAACAGTGACGCAGTTAATCAGTCGGTAGTTCACGACGTAATGGCGGCCGACTAGCTTACTAGGGTGAGAGTGTGTGCGTGTTTATTGTCTTTACACGATCGCTAGCTTACTATGGTGGCTTCACGTTGTTTGTTCGTAATACGGCGTCCGTCTTTTTTTATACGTCCATGTATATTAATTATTTTAAACTCACCAAAATATTCATAATGTTGAACCCTTAGCATTTAGCTACTATTATGTATTCTGTGCCCTTAGTTGAATCTCAAACCACCAAACTTACAATAATGCTTTTAATCAAAAAAATTCACCGTAGGAAACGCAAAAATAAAATATTCGAAATTCGAATCAAACTTAAATTCTGAAATCTTAATTTTTTTACAGTCATATTCAGCCATGTAATTTTTATAAAAATTTATCTTAAAATAAAAATATACTGTTATTATTATACCATTAAATTGTTTGTAATTATATTATTATTTATTATGTACTTAATAAAATAGAACTGCACAAAGTGAGTTCGACATAAACGCCATCTGTGAAAAGATTGTAAAACTAATACTACATTTGGTTTCGAGAACGAATGTAGCAGTATAACGTTGTGCTCATAGATGTCGCTTTTTCATTTATGTAAGCGCCATCTCTCGTTCAGTTAAAATACCTCTATAACAAAACGGAATTATCAAAAATCCTCACAGTTAATTCTAGATGACAGTTGTATAAAAAATATCAATAATATTTTGGAGGGAAGAAACTTTCATCACTTTTTAATTTTTGATGAAGTTATAATTATTTTTATTGAAATAATAATATTTTTTACTTTTATTAAAGGTTCTTTATCGTGAATTATTCTTAAACAAATGTAAACAGAACTTTAAAATCAAGTCGAGCAAGTTAGCTTAGTTTATGTAGATTACAGTTCTGAGTTCAGTCAGTCACAGTCAGTGACCGAAGTGAATCGTGAGAGGAGTGTTCCCGCGCTAAAAATAATCAAAGCGGCCGCGTCTTTGTAAGGAAACTCCAAACTTACATTTTTTGTGACAAACAGTATGAAGTTTATGTAAAAATCAAAGGAGACGGGACGTATACTGTGTCCGGTGACAATAATAATGCAGTTTGATTCGTAAAAGTTTATTTTGCTGTGATTTTGCGTTACCGCGTCCTGTGTCATATTGTTTGTGAATGGGTCAAACAGTGCTTTAGCTATGGAAGGATGTTATTGACGATTAAATTCT
>CAJQZM010012036.1:0-15522 GCA_907164665.1 Colias nastes | reverse complement strand
ATAGGAGGTATGAAAGAAAGAAAGATGACTTCCTTTAAATAGGAGGTAGGGACTTCCTTTGAATAGGAGGTGTTGATTCCCTATAAATAGGAGGTATGAAAGAAAGAAAGAAAGATGACTTCCTTTAAATAGGAGGTAGGGACTTCCTTTGAATAGGAGGTATTGATTCCCTATAAATAGGAGGTATGAAAGAAAGAAAGAAAGATGACTTCCTTTAAATAGGAGGTAGCGACTTCCTTTGAATAGGATGTATTGATGCCCTTTAAATAGGAGGTACTGACTTCCTTTAAATAGGAGGTATTGATTTCCTTTAAATAGAAGGTATGGACTTCCTTTAAATAGGAGGTATGGGTTTCCTTTGAATAGGAAAAATTGACATTCCTTAAATGGGAGAACAGAGAGAATGGGAGACGAGGCTGCTTCACATTCGAACGTTTTAAATGGGAAAATGTATCCAACAATTCTACGTGTCACTCTTTGGTTGGTGCCAAAGGTAAGGTGTCGAGGTCGACAAGTGCCAGCAGGCGGGCAACTTCACCTTGCGCAGCATGGATGGCGCTGCCGCTCTCACCACCGCTTCGAACGTCATGTCATCGCGTCGTGCACCGCACGAGTCGAGTAGAATCGAGCGTCGTGCTTCGAGCGTCGAGTTTCGAGCGTCATGCATCAGGTACGCAACACGATACCCTCCTAGGTACCGTGACATCACACCTGGCTCCGCGACACCATGCCTGGTGTTCGCTACCACGTCGAGCAACGTGTCAACACGTCCAGCCGGTGCTCATCGGAATCCAGGGTGACATGTAACTGGGTGACTGGTACCAAACTAATCTGTATTGCAATCATTCACATAAAACGGTCAGTAGACAATATTTCACATTGAGTGTGCAATTAGAAAAATAAATTAGGTTTTCAAACTGTAGTAACTTCACAATGTTGGTAATACTGAACAGATTTTGTTGTAGGTTGTAACGTACAAAACCAGTCTCGTTGCGGCGTTCGTGCGAGTGGTCGCGTCTAGTTTTCTTTGCGGGATATTCTTTTGTTTATAAACACGGACGCGCTCGAGCGTGACGGTGCACAGCGCACGGCGCCAGCATGTCGCATGCGGACAGTAACAGTGTGTGTGTGAGTGAATATGAAGAGACGGTTTCTAGGAAAGACTTTATTGATGGTAATGATAATAATGATATTTTGCTCGACGAAATTATGGAGACGGCTATAGAACTTTGTAAAAAATCTGATGATATCGAAGATGATGGTATTATGGGAGTTCGACGAGAGAGGAAAAGGGAGAGAGAAAAGGATGAAAATGAGTGGCAAGTTGTAAAAGGGAAGGAAAAAAAGCAGAGAAACACTAATAATGAGAAAATTGAAGTCTATGTATCCCACCCAGATAAAATGCCGAAACAATTCGAACTGGCTAAGTTGTTTAAAGAGCTTAATATATCTAATGTAATAAGAATTAAATATCTGAATCCATATCGTATTCGCATTGAATTTACCGAACATTCTCATGCTGATAAAGTATTATCATCAACGTACCTACAAGAAAAGGGCTTTAAAGTACAACAGGCCATGGAAGTTAGCTATACATATGGAGTGATACGAAATGTTGAATTGAAACTAAATGACGAAGAAATAAAGAGTCGAGTACAATGTGATTACCCGGCCCAGTTAGTGTCTGTTCAGAGATGTAGGCGGAGAGAAGGAGACAATTGGGAACTCTGCGAGACCATTCGTTTATGTTTTAAAGGATCGTATAGACCCCCCTGCGTTTATGTAGACGGTTTGAGGGTAGACGTAGAAAAATACGTACACTCGGTTTCACAGTGCCGAAAATGTTGGAGACTAGGTCACACGATCAAAGCCCGTCGTCGAAAGTAGTGTGCCCCAAATGACGCCAATTGCGACACAATGGAGTTCAAATGCATTAATTGCGGTGGTAAGCATATGGCGCTTTCTAAAACTTGTCCGAGGTATATTAAAGAACATAAAATACGTGACATAATGGCAGATTTTAATTGCACTTATAGAAAAGCTCTCACGCTTTACGTTGCGCCCGAAACAGCGATTGAACCCGAAAAAGAATCTGAAGATCCTCCACCTGATTTAAATTCTAATATATTTTCAACGCCGATTAAAGTTTCCGACAATACTCCTTCTTATGCCGATATTGTTAAAACAAAAGTTGAAATTCACGAACAAAAACAAGAGAAAGCTGTACCTAAAAAGAGAAGAATAAAAACCAGAAATCATTTTCAAAAGAATTCGGTATTGGATTGGGATTTTTCATCATCGGCATCGGAGCAAGAGATTAAAGACGAAAAACTAGATGACCAGCCGGCGGCATCTAGTGATAGAATTAACTTTAGCGAGTTGTTATTGAAACTGAAAGATATAGTATTTTTGAATAAACTTAGTTGGCAAGCTAAAATAAGTAAATTGATAAAAACATGCATTGAATGGATTATACTTTTGATGGTAGAGAACATATCAGATTGGCCGTTAGTTAAGAACATTGTAGATAGTGTATTTAAGTTTAAATAGTATCTTAGCTTGTCCGACCTCAAATGAAGCAAGAAAATTAATTAAAATTGTATCCTTAGGTTTAAGTAGACGTTAGATAATATGTTTTACTGTTAGAATAATCTGTTATGCTATGTTTTGATTTTATTTTTGAGAGTGACATGATCAAGTATGATCAAACTCTCGTATTAAATAAAGATTAAAAAAAAAAAAAAAAAAAAAAAAAAACGTACAAAACCAGTGTGTAGTTAAATCTTATTACATTAAATTTAACCCAACGTTATACGCAGTTATATAATTATTATCTCGTGTGATATTACTAGTATTTCACGTAGTTTGGACCCTACTGATGTTCTACATCAGTAATTCATGATATTAAAAAAATCCTGTGGCGTAAGGACGTCTTTCATATTAATTACACGAAAAAAGGAAGGAAGGAGGAATAAATACTCAAATTATGACCAGATATCAGAATAAACTATATTAGCGACGTGTAAAGTTAATACTGCAAAAATAGTTTAATTTCTAGAAGTATTACAATCTACAGTAAAATACCAGACAATTTTAAACAACTACCTATAAATATATTGCAGACAGGGTTGATAAATTGGTTAATAATTAAAAAACAATCCTGTGACTTTATAAATCACAAAATATAATAATTAATAAATAATAAATTAATTATTGACATCATATTGGACATACATTTGCAATAATAATATTATTAGTGTAAATTCGTTATGTATCGAAATAACAGTAATTAGTGTTGTGCGACATATCTATCTAATATTGTTTAATGTAATTTAAAATATAAATAATTTCTCGCTCAACTACGAGTGGAAGGAATAAGAATCCTTATAACTTGTATATAGGTAATATCTTTGTAATTACATTCCGCAAATAATGATGATAATATGAATTTAAATATGTAATAACTTAACGGTTTTGTAACTAGCAAGTTAACACTAGCAAAGAAAGACATTGAATTGAACGTAAACGATAAACATTCACTTGTCCATATTATATTATAATGAAAAACCATTTGCGAATTATTTTGAATTGGTTTCTTGACTACCCGCGTTAGTACTAAGTACTAGTACGTACTAGTCGACAGATCTTACCCGTGACAAATCGAAATGACATGCTATGCAAAGACAGCTTTATTACTACTCGAATAAAGATGAAAAGTAATGCGTTAAGTAGTTGCATCAAGAGATTTAATAAGCTTTTCGTAACTTTTATTTAAGACGTGATTTCCATTTTACTTTAATGTTTATTTAATGAAAATATGTGGTGTACAGTGCCTTGACTATGAAAAAAGAGGCAGGTTTAATTTAATCGAATAAAAGGTAAATCGAAACACTTAATACTCGGATAATTTAATACTTTCTTATTTACGCAGTTCATAATAAAATCTAACAGATAATTACAGAATTAGAATACGTATCTTGAATTGGTTTTTGAAGGTTGTACATTTTTATTGTTTAAGGTAATTTAGAATTCAAACAAAAGGTACTTAGATCTCATGAATGTTTGGGTCTGTTGAAGATTAAGATATTTAGATTATTTACACAAATAATACAAAAATAGCACGGTTATTGGCGACACTACGTCTACATAATAATATTATCGTCAGATCGTCAATTGGTTTAAAGGAGAAACTGAACACGTTTTCGGTAGGTAATTGTGTAGCTTTAGAAATCAGAACGCAAATCCTAAACGTTGAGACATTTGTAGTTTGAGTAATCAATATAAACATGTAGCATTGAATTTGGTGGTGTACACTCACCAGTACGGAATCTTGGCCACTTACAAATTTGCCGATATAAAAAAAAAAAGAATAAAGTTAATAAGTTTGAAGATAAGTAGATACTTTAAACTTAAGTTAGGTAGTAAAATATGAAGTTTAATAATAATTTTTGCCGTGGTTTTGCCCTATTTTCTGAGCAAGCCAAAATTTGTAAATTTAGATACCAATGTCACATTTTCCATAACTGTCTAAAGGAGATTGCCCAAGTGACTATGGCACTTGGTATCGCAATCAAACTTATTGTGTCAAGATGAAATATAGCTCAATTTAAAGCTTGATGTTAGTACTTTTAGATATGATTAAAGTTTTTATGTAAATAAGCCGCAGTTCGCGACAATAAAAATAAAACAATAGTTTTATTCAACACTTCAAAAAATACTTTATCGAGTTTAAACTAACGATGAACGTTAAGTTTTACATTTATTACATAGGTAATATTTTAATTTACAAGACAAATGTGACAAGTAAATCGTAATAAACATTATTTCAAAATAAATAACGTCGAACAATGCGTCAAACACATTCATTTCAACTACGAACTTAATATGACGCTTGCAAGAGAGATAGATATATGTATCAAAACAAAAACTTTTACTTTTATTTCTATTTATTCGGTATAATTAAGACTTAATAGTGATATATATATGATCATTATAAATACAAATAGGAATTAACAATATCACGAATACGTGGCACAACTAAAATTTTACCGATACCATCCGTGGTCATTCTCCTTTGTTGAACTGTCGAATCCTACAAAATGTCTAATCACTTTGAAAGGATAGGCGTTGTTTATAAAATGTTCGATAATGTTATACACTTTATACAATATTCGTTTGGTAAGGAAAAAATTTTTGAAAAGGAAGGGCAGGGGTGGAAGCTAGTACGGAATGAGTCAATCAAGTATCAAACGAGTAGGTTTGATAAGTATGTTCTGATTTTAAGAGTTCTTCATTAACTTAGGTTTCAAGTTCTATTGGGAATTATTGATTGATAACTTGATAACTGTATAATTCTATAATTTTTCATTATGTGATTATTTGGAGTGAAAATTAATTAATTTTGAAAAAGGAAGGGATGTAGTGTATCTGTGAAACAGATATATACATTGTCTCACGTACACCAGTGGTGGGGATAGCTGTCATTAGCTGTCATTAGTCAGTCGACGGCCGATGCCGGACTGGAATGGACGTGTTCCCGCACTATTGAGTGTAGTGGTGAGCCAGTGCAATTCTACATCTATACGTACTGTAAGTACAGTACAGTCCTATTTGAGGTTCGTTGGGAAAAGGAGGCACCATGGTAGATTGTTGCAAAAAAATTGTAAATAGTAAAATGAATATTATATAATATAGTATAAGTAACACAGTGATTACTTATCCTTCACGGGGACTCATGTTGATGGAATTTCACTTATTTCGATGATATTTTAATTATTTTGAAATAAAAATTGCGTCTGGCACCTATTTAACAACGAAAAAAACGTCTTGCAATAAAAAAATTATGTCTGATGGATCTATCTAAAGGCAAAAGATTAAAAATTACGCGTTAAAAAATGACTTTAAATTAAGGATATTTTCCTGTGCAGATAAGATGCGCACTAATAAACGCAACCACTGCGGCCAGCCAGACAGCCGGACTATAACCGAAATAGCAAGAGGAACAGCATATCAAAGAACCAACTATACTAAAATTCTCTCTTGTCAACGTTGATACCTCCTATACGATTTATCAATACAGTAATATCATATTTATTTACGAATAAATTGCGTAAAGTATTAATTAATTGTATGAAAGTTTGCCATTGGTGCTACACCTAAAGTTAATTGCTATAAGCGTAATAACGGCCTGTAAATAATCCTAATTAGATTCTCCACTGTTCAAGAGTCACCACTATTCCTAAAGTCCAAGTTCCTAGACCAAGATTGCACTAAACATTTCACACAAACTCAAATTGGCTACTGTTTACTTCACATCCTTGCAGAATCAAATATTTTCCAATATATTTGCATCACACCCTCACACGGCCGATTTCCCACGACGCAATCTCTATTGTAGACAACTATGAGACGTGCAGGCGTGACATACAAGCCTTGAAATAACGTTAGAATATACGGCCTGCATCCCCCTTTGACGGTGCTCGTTGTTTGGTACGACACGATTTTTCATATTTAAAATGTTGATGCATATGGAAAAAAAGCATTTAATGAATATTATATTATTATGTCATGGATATTGATATCATACATTTTTAAATATCTAAGACGAATTATAAGCATAGTGGCACAAACTAAGATTATGTAATTGGTCACTTAATGACATTTTTGTGATGTGAAATATTTTATCTTGAAAATAGATTTGACTTGAATGATAATTTTGTAAACTCTTGCAAATAATTTTTATCAGCAATTAATTTTGGTCTGTCAACTTATGAAACTCGGTAAATTTTTAAATTAATGGACAATATTAGGCGTAGAGATATTTTGCTAACCGTAAGGAATATTTATATTCACATATATTTTTGCACAAACATTTTCTTAAAGATTTGCTCTAATCTCGTGTCACAACGGAAACGCTCGCCACACTCCGTCCTATCGATAACTCGAGATATAATTTTTTGATATCATCACAAGAGCGCTTTGACACGGCCGACGCAGTGCCGATAAATTTAAATCCGAATCTTACATCACTATTATAATATCAAGGAATTTCTATAGGGCTCAGAGTGATCGAATTCGATCAAATAGTTAATCTTTGACGATGTCACGTTTTTAGTTTAGTACTTCTTTATTTGTTCAAGTCAAAATATTTTAAACTAATGAACTAGCGAGCTTCTAATGATGTTTAAAACCTGGGAAGAATTTGGACTAATGTATTTAATCGTTTTCAGAAGAATAAGTACAGATAATATATAATTTTTTAGAATCTCTATAAATATGACAATTTTATTGTTAACATAAGCAAAACGGGAATTTCGTAGCAAACATTCAATGTGACATTATTTTATACACTAATTACTTAAATGTTATAACCTAATAATTGATAGGATGAATGACCAATCAAAAGCCTACCAACTTACACGAGGAATTCCAGCACAACGACCACTGTGATTTTTTCAGTAGAAAAATAATAACCAGATAAATAATCAAGTTTATCGTTCAGTAACATAAATAAACAAAAAAAATATAATGATATTGATAGAAAAATGTTGGAAAAATACTTCTATATTTCAAATACAAACATGAAATATCTCCCATCTAACAGATTTCAGATATGAACTGTCCCTTTTCCAATTTAATTACATCTGGTTAAATTCAGGGTCGTTTCTCTTCCATAATGTGACCTTGGATGATCAAACGCTTCACCCAGTTTCCCTATAGGCTTATACTGTGATCAAAGAAATGAATGAACACATTCCAGAAACTAGGGAATGGTTTAATACTTTAATATAACTCTTTTATCATAAGTATTTTTATAGAATCTAGTATCTATCATAAAAACACAAAGGATAAACATTCTTATGACACTGATTATATTTCTTGTACTAGCTGTTTCCCGCGACTTCGTCCGCGATTACGTCGTTTTTCGTCATTCGTCGTTTATAAAAATACGTGACACTTTATTTTTGAATGTTCTTAATTGTCTCTTATAAAATTTAACTACATTAAAATTTAAAATTGAATACTCTGATAAGAAAATCTTAAAATCATCGAAAATCATAGACATCCAAAATCTGAGGAAAACATGAATGAATGTGATTTAAATTCTACATTACTTAGTAATTAAAATAATAATCTTAATTAAATGTAGATTAACAGTTTGAGCGCACCATTATAGAATATGTACCTAAGTAATAAATTACGTTAGTTTACATAGTAACTTTACTAAAAACACGATGACTCTTTCGCGCTCGGTACCACAAACTAAGCATGTTTGTGGTACGTAGCCCGCGTCACTTGACCCCCCACGAGTTCCCCTCCGTTGCTATGCGAAAATACATTCGTCGCCCTACTGTAGGAAAAATTGTAATACTGTGGCCTGGGCGTTATAACACGCCCAGGGAATTCCTGAGTGCCGATAGACGTCCGTCTATCGGCATTTATACCAATTTTATATTAATACATATCACCATCTTGAGGAAAAGCTTCTAATGTCGATTTAAAACGCATACATACGAATTAACCTGATGAAACATGGCCTTCAGGCAAAAGGGATCCTATCAAATGATAAACTTTACCTTGTATCTTAAAAGTAAGCATGAAAGGACCCTCTGATAATTGTTGAGCATCAAAGAATCATTTAAAACGCACTACTATAAGAGCTAATATTGTCTAAGAACTGTTTAGATTGCACATGTTCCTCTAAAAGTAGTGATTTCAAAGGTTCCGGTGTATCTTCAAACGAAAGCCGACTCCTTACTCCACTTTAAAGCATTACAAAAAGAACATACTACGTTAATATCGCCTATACAGAAGATGATCTGTAATCAATTGTGAGGTTATAAGCAAACCCACTTTTATATTTGTCGGACCACACCACCGAATTTGTAGATTGATCTTCTATGTTTACCAGTCATTAAGACTATGTCGAAATCTGTCTGCAGTAAGACGGGCCTCTCGCTATTCGTCCGTTTCAAGAGACCAATAGTTTCAATTCTTAATCTTTCATTAAACAAACTTATTAATCGTTCTTGTCTCAAATAATGGTAATATTCGCGTCCCTACTCTAGTCATTGCTTATGCTCATGTTCATCTTCGAGAGATCGAATAATATTATGGTGCACCCTATCATTTGTCAAACGGTCTTCATATTGAGTAAAAGTTTCAGATTCTCGAGATAAAATATGACGATCGTGATCAGCTGTGAGACGTAATTCCCTCTCAGTGAGGGTTTCGGTCTCACGGGATAGTACAATATACCATTTGCGATCAGCTGTGAGACGTTATACCCTCTCAGTGAAGGTTTCGGTCTCACAGGATAGTACATGCCGTTCGCGGTCAGCTGTGAGCCGCAATTCTCGTTGTGAAGCGGTTTCAGGTTCGGCATAACACATGTTGTTTTCGGTCAATAGTAAGCCTCTTATCTCTAACGATCCTTGAGAACTCTTATTTCTCATTTTCTTAGCTTTGCTCGAATTTCGATATAAAGATTTTTTAGGTGGCACTGATGCGCCGGGCGATGGAGCGGGGATTTAGTCCATCGTCCGGAGAGATGTGGTGGCGTGAGACGTGTTCCGCTCACGCCGCCCCATGAGGTTAGAGCTGGTTGGCTCACAATTTGTTTTGGCCTGGCGACGGGCAGCCGCTGATGGGGTCACGGAAGAATTCTACCATACCCGTGGCCCCGTCGTTGATGCGGCTTGACGGAACACAGTGGGGTTTTGGTCGGTAGGAATCCGACATAACCCACGGCCCCTTCCCCGGAGGCCGTGGGTATCTATGCAAGATTTCCCCACTTAAAAAAAAAAAAAAAAAAAAAGGTGGCACTGATGCGGGTGAATAAAAATTAAGTTTAAACGGACTAAGAGTGTTATAATCATCAATCATCATCATCAATACATATAATAAAATTGTGGAAAAGTGATGTCTGTACAACTTGATGACGATGATTGACGCTACTTATAAGTCGGTTATTAACAACAATCTACATTTATTATAACGAAAATTATCAGTCCTGCATTTGTTAACGGTAAAGTTTTAAATAAATTTACCTACTTCATATAGTAGGATAGGATAGGATTAACCGGTAGTTATTAACGGTTTCCCGCATTTAATTTAATTGTATCTCTTGCAATTTAAGATCTAGATTTTCTTAATAGACACAGCGGGCTAGAATTTTAACGACTAGCAGTGTGTGGTCTTAGAAAAGTCGAAGATAGATTCTTTCCGTCTGAATAAATTAGTTTATTATGCAAGCGAATGGTTTATGGACAGGATATCGTGATTAAGGCGCATTTTTTTGTTTTGCTAATGGTATTGGCGCGCGCGAAAACCTCGTTTTCATAAAATATAACGTCCGCGTCGATTGAGATATAACGCGAATTTGCATATTATAGTAAAACGACATATTATACTATAGGTATGGATTATTGTGCGTTTTATCAAAAGGGTATATTCGTTAATTAATGCTTTGTGTTAAGTACAAAAAATTAAGACGTTTTCAAATTCTTATGTTACAAATAGTATGATTTTAATATGGTAAGTTTTCACTTCCGAACTTTATGTATAATTTGTTTAATGTAATGTCACATGCTAAATCTTTTTACGAGGTAAAGTTTAACTAGCGATAAAACAATTAGGATAACCTGTAGGAGCTAGGTAAGATCATTTCAAAAATAGCTCAGGACAGACACATTTCATATATTATTCTGTTTTTCAGATTTTTTAAATTACTGAGCAATCAACCTTAACCCGGCAACTTCAGATTGGTCTCTTCAGGGAATTGACTATGTATACATTCTGTATCACGACCTTAAATTATGTAGGATACTATTCAGAATCTCCTGGAATATATCTTTTTTGTATTCAAGTCAAACCTTTCATAAATTACCCCATTTTCGTCGTATACCCTATCTTTTTTTTATTGCTACACATGAAACAGTCTGATTATTCTAATGCAGGGAAGAAAAATGTAAATAGTCTTATTAATTTTGCTGTATTATTTTTTATATATTTTTTATCTAGTATGATGACAGCCTTATCTACAAACTAAATTGAACGTGTTCACATAGTAAACCTCTCTTCTTTGCATAACATTATGATTATAAGCGGATTATAAAGAACCCAGCAGGCAATCTAATCATCATTTAACAGTATGAGGATTATGAATCCCTATAAAAATAGACTTACAATAAAATAGAATAATTATCTATACATATAATAAAATCGTAGGAAAGTCAAATTTGTACATTGAAATTTAAAAAAAAAATACTTGTGGCACGATCTACAGTAGATACCGAAAACCTTACCGAAAACATAAATAATATAGTTTTTAGAATTTTTGTCTGTTTGTCTGTATGTAGTACTGTACGGATTTACTTAAAATTTGGTACAGAGATAGCTTGAGACCTGAGGAAGAACATAGGATAGGTTTTATCCCGGAAATCTCACGGGAACGGGAATTATGCGGGTTTTTCTTCGACTACGCGGGCGAAGCCGCTGGCGGAAAGCTTGTATTTATTGATGTTATCTATGTTCTCTTATTACATTTTTTTTAGAAAATGCCATCACTATAGCGTAAAGATACGAAAGATATCGTAATGCGTTATGACGTGTGAGTAAATATAATAGAAATAACAAGATAAAAACGGTGTTTGAAATAGCGTATCATTATTATATTAAGATCTTTGCTAACAATAGAACAATACATTATTATTTTATGAATAAAGTTATGTAGACTGCAAGTTGGAGAGTGTGCTTTTATAATTTTTATAAAAAACGCATCAAATGCTTTGAATTTTAACTTGAATACAGAAGAAATTAGTAGGTTAGGTACCTATTATATAGAGGTTGTTTCATTCATTCAAGTTATATATTTTTATTCGTAAACAAAATAAATTCTTTACTATATAAATTGGGATTGGTTTTGATACGTCTTTATCTATAAAGACATATTTTTTGTTATTTCTATTATACTTTTAATAATGTCATTGAATATATTATAATTTAGTTCCAGTAACCCATACAATTAAGATATAAGACAGAATTTTTCCAATTAAAATACTGAAATACATGCTCTACCAAAGAAAATCAGCGTAGCCGTGGGAACTGAAGTATTATAAAGAATAGTATGAAAAACATTGTATAAAACATAGGTAGAATCATTCGTCCTGTTGGACTATATTAATTTGCAACTTGTTGATAACTATAAATACAATGCAGGTCCACCCTCGTAGTAACCGCGTGACTTCTTTGTAAAAGAGTAACTATGTAGACACGTCTGTATGGATCAGTTTCAGAATACATTTTATGAATCGCAAGCAAGTGATTTGATATTGTCGAATAATAATTTAATTCAATTTTTATTATTTTCTCTCATCAGATATTATTTAGGATAGGTATTCACTATCATCCCAATAATTAAAATTACTAAAGAATAAAAAGCCATGATATTCTAAGAATAAGCCAAACTTAGCACAAATGCAAGTTCTATTGCAAACACATTGCCAACATTAGAAAATATTTTAAAGCCAAAAACGGCGTTTCTGTAACCATCTATTCTTTGCATCATCACCCTAAGGTGAGACGATACCTTATTAGGGGACTTTCGACCCTGACGTGTTTACCTACACAGGGGACTTGCCGAGGCAAAACTTTCCCCTCAGTTTTTCTCATTAGAACACAGATAGAAGTCTTTAGCTAAATGTCAATAGCATATGTAACTGCCGGGGGCTCTGGGGAAATACAAGGTTCAATACTTGGGGATTGGGGATTAAAATTCAAAACGTCAGTATTGGCTATTTCAATTTGTCTAATGTTGACGACGATAAGCTATGGGGAGATATTGTATTTGTGAATACATTTGAATACTGTCCCTCTATAAGAGTAGATAAATTTATGGAATATTTTAATTACATGAATGACTTAAAGTTACTTTACATATTACACATATCTAGGTTTGGTATGTTCCCCTGTCAAATAAAATCCATACTAATATTATAAATGCGAAACTAACTCTGTCTGTCTGTCTGTTACTCAATCACGCCTAAACTACTGAACCAATTTTCATGAAATTTGGTATGAAGATATTTTGATACCCGAGAAAGGACATAGGCTACTTTTTATTCCGGGAAAATGTCGCAATCCCGGAAATCCCACGGGTACGGGAACTATGCGGGTTTTTCTTTGACTGCGCGGGCGAAGCCGCGGGCGGAAACCTAGTGAACCATACAATATAAATGATATCAAGAATCGAAAAATATGCTTTATTTATAACTTCGTTGTGTGTTTCATTCACAAATAATCAACAAGGTTTATTTTTGAATCCTAATGTCTATTTAATATTGAAGCACAAACGCTACTAATTAATATTCCGAGACAAAGAAAAGCGTTAATTAAGGTCTCTGTGTGCATGTTTTCTGTTATTAAAATATCTTAATTCAAATAAGATAAATTAGTTTACACATCACTGCAAATTGTAATTGGATGAAAACTTCAAAGCGTTAGTAATTTCCCAATAGATTAAAGCCTTCGCATGGGAGACTATTTAAAAGTTTCGACTAAAATTTACTAAATTTAACGAATTTTAGCTTGTCATTATAATGTATTTAAAATTTACCCAAAACATTATTTTGCAAGTATTAATTTACTGATGTACCGAATATTTCTTTACCTATAGTATTGGGAATATCTGCCATAAATTGCTTAATGCTACATTGAAATAATATATTTACAATATTGAATTAAACATATGTTAAATCTTAATATATTTTCACTTAAGTGACATTAAAAGGGTGGTAAATGAATATTCAATTTTATACAAACTACTATTAACTTAACAACAAGCTACGAGTAAATAAAAAAACTGATAATTCAGCAAATAGATTTTAAAATAAATGTAAATAAATCACGATTTAATTTGCATGTTATTAAGCTCTCATAATTATAAATTTGCATACAAAATTGGCATAACAAAATCGCCTAATTATTGCTCATTAAGGGTTCTTCTTTGGAATAATTTGTTCATAGAAAAAACTCTGTGAATGGTTTGTTACGGTTCTCCAGATGGTGTTTATAATACAAGTACTTAAACAACATTAGGTATTGGTAGGATTGTGGTTATATGACGAGACATAGCGATTTAATACTCAGTTCCAATATCGTCTATAATCGTTTATTCTTAAGTTTAGTAGATTAGAGTTTTCGGCTTTTATAGTCTGTGTGAAAAGAGAATAGGCGTGGCGTAAAATGGAACTAACGATATGATTTTTACATGTCAACCCAATCCAGCCGTCTGTCAAACGTCAAACTTGATTTCGTGTCGATACAGCTTTGTTTGTTGTAACGTTTTCCAGTGAATTTTGATTAAAATCATGTCGAAAAGAGGTAAAACCATACACAGTTCAACAAGGGAATTAATATATAATATTATTCGCTTTTGCCAAATAGTACGGCTTGTTAACATAAATTACGGTCCCATCTGGCAGAAAGCATAAAACTTAGCATACATGTAGCTTTTATATATGTGCTTTAATTTTGATAAGGAAACACGCTGAGAAATGATCCCCCCCCCCCCTTTCTCCATTTTATCTCTCTCATTCTGGTTTTTTTTAATTTCTACAAAAACGATAGGACTAATGAGTTTACTTTTCAAGAAACAAATAAAGGTCGGAAAATTACCTACTCAACAATACTAAATTTATAGTGATAAGACATATACTTTTTAATAAAACCGTCAATGTATTGTAAACTTAGAAAGAAATTTTTACATTTTTTTATTTTTCTTCACTTAATGGAAAATTAAAAGTGTTGTGATAAAATGAACTAAAATTATTAAAAACTGTACACATCAAGCTACAAAACGATACCTAACAAATTATTGTTATAAGGTTTGGTTCCCGAGTTATAGCTCACGGCGTCTAACTCAACTGAATAACTCCTTTTTTTGCTTCTGCACAATATGTTACTGGAACTCGTTCCGAAGCAAGAACAATTATCTCCCCCGCACTTACAGAGGCCAGTACAAGGAAGCCCTGACTTCCTACAGAGGCATCGACCTGTAATGCAGCTGTGACAGGAACACTTAGTTAACTCCTTTACGGATGCTGCGGTTTCTTTGATAGTGCTCCATAATGGAGTCCATACACCATTTTCTTTCTTCCATCCCCAATCTTCAAAGTTGGGATATTCAGGGTTTGCTATCAAGCTCTGACCCCAGATGAATCCCGCTTGCAAACATGCCCGTTTTGTATGCTCTAACAGAGCACTAGACGTGGGTGGCAGCCTATCCATGGCCCGTCCCTTTATAAATAATGCCTTCCTTGCGTTATTGATGTCTTCAACATCACTTGTTTTATCATATGTTAAGATAACATATCTTGACAAAAGATCCAAATGATGGTTTTCAATCGCATTTACAGGCTGTGATAATTCTTTGAATATTTCGGTGACTTCAGGGAAAGATTTTAATAATCTATACTATAAAAATGAATCGCAAAATGTGTTGGTAAGCGCATAACTCGAGAA
>CAJQZM010012026.1:0-18921 GCA_907164665.1 Colias nastes | reverse complement strand
TTTACGAAGAAATTATATCAGACCATTTTTGTAGATTGTTTTTCGTACAACAACTTTTATTTACAACATTTTTTCATTAAGTAAATAGCTAAGGTTTTACAGCCATCAGAAGTGAGTACTATTTTAAGTACTCTTTACTATACAGAATACGATATATTATGTGTGTACTAATAATAATTTGTCACCAGTAATTATTTTATTTTTGTTCTAATAATATTTTTAATAATTAATTTTACAATATTATTAATAATTAATTATTGAATCTTTTCCCCACAACCCAGGAGGTAGAGTCTGGAAGTGCGTTTTTTTTTACGTCGAAAAGCAGGGCTGAAATGTTCTGCAGTGTGCTTCCATTGTTGTGGAGTCTGGGAAAAGAGCCAATAGCCAATTTATTATGTATAGTTACTACTGAAAAATAGTACTCACTTCTGAGCGCTGTAAAACCTTAGCTATTGACGTAATGAAAAAATGTTGTATATAAAAGTTGTTCCTCGAAAAACAATCTACAAAAATAGTCTTATATCATTTCTTCGTAAAATGATAAAAAAAAGTTTTATTGAAAAATATAAATAGCTCTAATTTCTGAACATTTTCGCTTATAACTTTTTTATTTATAGTTCTACGACAAAAAGTTACTGAATCAAAGTTGTAGAGAATTTAATTTGCAACAAATAATGTTAAAATTGTTTTATTATCAGATAAATAGTTTAAGAGATATATCGTTAAAACCATTTCAACCGCTATTTTCAAGATGGCGGCCATGGGACAAGGGTGGCGACCCCACAAACTTGGTTTTAGCTTCACACTGACCCCCCCTACACATCAAAAAAATAAAATTGCGTCCTCTAAAAAACTCAAGGTCAGGCCTAAAAAATGTAACATTTCAATGGATCATAACGCTATAAAAATAGTTACAATAGATTAATCGTTGTATACGTTAATGGCATAAGAATATAACAATTATTGTTAATAAATGTTATTTTTTTTTTGAAAACATAATATTAGTAGATAACTATACTAGTATTATAATATTATATTTGTAATAAAAAAATATATATAATACATATTATAATAGCTTGATTGAAAAATACATGCTTTCTATAACTGATCGCTCCGGCTCCGTCCGGGTTGAAAGATAAAAAGTCCATTTTAAATTCTGCTAGTGAATTATTTTTAAATTAGCGCAGTTTTTCAGCCTTCACGAAATATGCAGATAAAATCGAAAATAGGTACAGTACCCATGAACTATATCAACAAATTACTAATTATTATTTACATCATAATATTATACAATCCATACTAATATTATAAATGCGAAAGTAACTCTGTCTGTCTGTCTGTCTGTTACTCAATCACGCCTAAACTACTGAACCAATTTGCATGAAATTTGGTATGGAGATATTTTGATACCCGAGAAAGGACATAGGCTACCTTTTATTGCGAAATATGTACCACGGCCGAAGCCGGGGCGGGCCACTATATAAAAATAATTTTGATTTTCGTACATGTCAATCATTAGTTGTCAATCCTGTCAAATACGGTTGAATACGGTCAAAATATTGTTTGACATTCATGCGTTCAAAAATGTATTTTGTGTAAAATAATTAAAAAGTAAAAAGGGTGAATAAACTACCTATTGTCTGTATTTTTTTTAAATCAATTATTGAAAAGTGCAATTAAAGCAGATACATAAAAATTCCTCAAATATTTGCGTTTACGCGTGCTTTCAGAAATTGATAAGTAGTGATGCAACGAATACTACTTTTACGAATACGAATACGAATACGAATATCAAACCTACTATTCGGCGAATACGAATACGAATACGAATATCTCGCCTTGGTATTAAAAGACTTATTTATTTAATGAATGTTTACTCTTCTAATAATTAAAATTTACAATAGGCAAATTTTTATTTAAAAAACATAAAATTCGTAGATTCTCTGGTTTTAGGCGATTTTTTTTCAGTCTGGATGTTTCCAGCCGTTGAAAAGTCTTTCCGAAGCGACTGTACATGGCTTCAGTGAAAAATATTTTTGGGCGAGTTTTTTTTGTCTTGGAAAATGGACATCTTCTCGCCAAAAGGCCAGTGGATCAGCAGTCTCTGCACACGTCATATTTTTACGAGCGATTTTTAAATCTGTAGTAAAAGAGTTGCGTACAAAAATATTCGTTTTTAAATAATCGTATATTCGCCGAATACGAATATTCGGTAAATGTCTACTATTCGGCGAATACGAATATTCGTATTCGTATTCGTTGCATCACTATTGATAAGGTATTTTCGGTGAGGAAACTAACCAAGAAGGATAGTTCGATTAATTATTTTAAAAAAAATCTCTAAAAATGTAAAAATTCTGACAACTATTTGTCGCGATTTCATCGACTGCTTCAACAATATTGCGTTGAAATAATATTATAACGTTAAAATTGAAACGGAGGCCCTGGCTCATTCGATTGAACCAAGCTAAATTGCGTTTTGAAGATTACATCCATTTACGCGATGCAATTAGCACAGAGAAGAAGATGCAGAAAATATTGGGCTATTTAGGTGCTTAGGTGCTATTTTACCGGCGACATACACAGGTAGCCCAAGTCATACGCATGAATATGCGCAAGATGCAATGACATATTATGTTCGTCATTATGGTCGGCCTGGATCTATTCATTACATTTACATGAAATCCAAAATGGATGGAAATTATTCTACTGCTGCGTCCCGGACAATTATCAAGTGATCGGCTCGACATTACCACACGTGTTTTCAAGCAATGAGTTACATTAAAGCAATACATCTTTCGGATTATTCAATGATGGATGTATTCAATCGATCCAGACCGACATTATGTTGTAATCACGAATATGATTGATGGACCGTGTGGCACCATCAACCGCCAATCACCATGCATGGTTGACAGCGAGTGTTCCAAAAGGAATCCACGAAAATTTACTGTAGAAACTATCACAGGCAACAAGATGATAGTGGTAGAACTATCATAACTAAAGTGAAAGGAAACGATTTCGTGGTCGACACCAGTTAAAGAATGAAAAGAGTTAATCCGAATGCATCCCAGGCTGCAAAACGTAGTTTAATTCGATAATTTTTCTCTGGCACGTGTATGAAGTAATCAAGTATCTAATTATTGTTTTTTTTTTATTCTTTTTCCTATACCTATATGTGTTATTCATCGAAATAAAATGCTGTTATATATCTTTATTTATTTTGTATCATTGTATTCCATTCATCAAAGCCTAAATTAGTTCCAAGCCCAAAGGTAACACGACATTCATTGACTGGGCGGTACGAAGTTCGCCGGGCCAGCTAGAAAAAATTAAAATTAAAAAAAAATTCAATAAAAATGTAATAAAATAAAATTATATTTTGTTGCGATTTCGTCGACTGCGTCAACAATATTGCGTAGCTATAAACAAGTTAAATTGCGTTTTGAAGATTGCATCCATTTACGCCATGCAATTAGCACAGAAGAAGATGCAGAAAATGTTGGTCTATTGATTATTTTACCGGCGACATACACAGGTAGCCCAAGTGAATATGTGCAAGATGCAATGACATAATAATATGTTCGTCATTATGGTCGGCCAGATCTATTCATTACATTTATATGTAATCCGAAATGGATGGAAATTATTCAACTGTTGCTTCCCGGACAAATATCAAGTGATCGGCACGTCATAGCCACACGTGTTTTCAAGAAAAAAATCCGATCACTGATGAGTTACATTAAAGGAACACATCTTTGGGATTATTCAATGATGGATGTATTCAATCGAATGACGAAAATCTGGCTTGCAGCATGCACACATTTTAATTTGGTTAGTCGAAAGAATAAAATATATGAGTGTGCGGGGATTGCTAATCCTAAAACCGATCCAGACCGACATGACGTTTTTATCACGAATATGATTCATGGACCGTGTGAAACCATCAACCAACAAACACCATGCATGGTTGACAGCGAGTGTACCAAAAGGTATCCACGAAAATTGATGGCAAAGACCATCACAAGCAACGATGGTTACCCACTGTATCAGCGTCGATCGCCTAATGATAATGGTAGAATTATTATCACAACTAAAGTGAAACGAAACGATGGCGTGGTCGATAACAGTTAAAGAATGAAAAGAGTTAATCCATGCTGCACAGCTTATTAAAATTCAATCATTTTTCTCTGAGACGTGTTTGAAGTAATAAATTAAAATACTATTACATATCAATCCATATAAATATTTATTTTGTATCATTGTATTACGTTCATCAAAGCCTAAATTAGTTCAGCTAAAAGGTAACACAACATTCATTGACAGGGCGGTACAAAGTTCGCCGGGACAGCTAGTATTTAACATATTTCGTGTTTACCGCCTTAAAGCCACAGAGTATCAGAGTTCAGTATCTTAACTTCAATTTACAATATCTTTTGAATCTGTTAGCAAATTGTTTGTTCTGTGACCTTTTTATGGAAATGGCATGAATTATGCTTAGGGATTTTGGCACGAGAAGCGGAATTTTTTGAAATCAAGGAAATGTGTGAAAAATTGAATTCGTAAGCGAATAAGAATTTAAAATTTCTGTTGCGGGAATGTTTATTTGCTGTAGATTTTTATGTAGGTAATGCCATTTTAAAATGAAATGTGCGCATTTTTTTTACCTTGACTTGTCTGGCCAGAGTTTCAGCGGTTTAAAAAGGGGTTGAAGCTGCGAATGGAAAGTGAGTTTAAAATAATTGGTAATAAGATATAATTTTAATGTTTTTTATGTGTATTTTTTCCTTTATGTAACATTGCACTTATAAACTGCAATAATAGGAAAAATGATAAATAAATAACGCAGAAATAAGTCAGTTTTCCATCTAGACATGTCTAGCAAGATACATAGTTGATCAGTGGAAATATAGAAGGGCGCGGTTCCACTTTGTCGTGACGACAGATTATCGTGACATTTTTTGTGTCGTGGCTATTTAAATGGAGGTTATATAGAACGACATAATTTACGACATTTTTTGCGTTTTTACACGATAATCACAAAACGATAAAAAAGATCGTGTGTGCCGAGCACACGTGTCAAAAGTGGCACTTCTTTGGCAAGATTCAAGGATACCAAAATCGTCGCCTTACTTCATGACGTGTGGTATTGCCATGACGCGACCTTGAAATTTAACTCTCAATGCGCCTAAAGAAGTTTCACTTAAAAAATTGACGACAGATACTTGTAACAATGGGAACAGCTTGAGACGACAATCGTTCAACGATAAATTTATCGTAACGACATAGTGTGAACGTAAACGAATACATTAGTGCAGTCTATCCTATACCCCGTGGGACAGGGGAAGTAATTAAATGCGGAAGCACGTGTATTTTTATCTTATTTTACGGTTTTGAGTTATTTCTGGTAACAGTTTTTTTCGATGCCTAAGCTTTTCTGTTTTAGCTTTCATAATTTTATACGTAAAATAAAATATAAATAAAAGGTTTCTAAATCGATATTTTTATAATATTTTTTTAGTGTATGTACGTATAGCTATATTTTTTACTGCAAATAAATTAAGTTTCTATTTTATTCTATTCTATATTTTATGCATGTTGGTTTTATATAATATTTCGAAACTGAACATTAATCGTTAAAACCGACTTTAGACTGAATATGAAATGTTATTTTCAATTTTAAATCATTAAGCTCGATGTTTGCGGATTCACACAACTCAAACACTTAACATTTTATAACAAGCGTGCAATTAATATATTGTGACTCAATTTTAAGTATAAATTTCACATACATTCATGAGCAATAGTTTTACAAATATAATATTTGTGTTGTGTAAAACTTCATCACTACATAGTAGCACAGATAATAATTATCTCTGTATATCTCTATCAATTGGTTAAAATATAATGAAAATGAGTGCAGTAGTTATAGTGCAGCAAATAGACAGAGAAACGCTAGCTAGGGAGGACTTTGTTTTAGAATATTAAGTGGTGATAATATTATTCAATACTTTTTTTAAACCGATTTTTAACAGTAGTTAAAAAGTGTAGTAACCATACGTTATTTTTAAAATGATTCCTCATGAAACATAAAACACAGCTGAATTGAAAAGCCCTTGCATTTGTAAATAACAAGAAAAAAGTTGTGAAACTCCAGAACATTCTAGAAGACTCTCCAAACGAAGTAACTAAAACTATTACCAGCAAAACCAGAGGTCTTGGAAGCTCACTTAAACTGTCATTACTTGCGCAAAGAAACACTTAATAATTAAAATATTCCAACAAAACTCGGCAGCCATTAGTGGAATGTAAATTTGTGCATAATGGTTGGATTATACCTCCATGGAATAACAGTTTTGTAACGTTGGATTGTCTTGGGTTAAGCTCTAATAATAGCTTCAACTTTGAGACTGTAATGAACTAGGTTACGTCTTCAAATAAAGGGCTTTACATAGCGTTAATGTTATTATGTAACTTTTATGAAACGTATTGAGGAGAACAGTAACGGAATAACACAGATTTTGAAGTCATATAGGATAAGACATAAAAGCTACCTTTTTTAAAAAAAACATTATATATTTTATGCAATTTAGTTGTTCTATTTTCGTGAACGGATAAAATTTATAATGTGCTTTGTGCTACTCTATGGCATTGTAGGATACAATTATTGCAGTATACAATTTGAGTGCGATTTTTAGCTAAAAAATTTGTCAGTCAATTAGAAGCCTTTTTAACAAGAGTGTTTACTTTGCATTGATCTGTATGGAGGTACAACTCGCTTCTATTATGTCGTCATTATAAATAAAACAATTGTAATAATGGGACGCAAAATAGGGCACTTTGTAGCGAGGAGCAAACTTGGGGAGCTGTAGATCAATAGTTTTAATAATTTAGTTTAGAAGAACGCTATATTCCCCTTTTCGTGTCAAAACCTAAAAAAGCGGATTTTATATCCAAAAATACCTTTCCCTTGCTATTTTCCTGTATCAATTACATCTTAGGAACACATTAAACCACAGATTAGATTTAATGGTCCCCAGTACCTCATTAGAGTCGAGTTCAATCAGCACTTGCTAAATGGCTGAGAACAAATCGGTATTTCATTAGACTTTCCATTGGGTTTTTATCATTTTTTTAATTAAGATTCTGCTGACTGGTTTATTAGGATCTTTGGGACGTTTACACAGATATATTAAGGACAATTAGGTTAAGGTTTTAGTAGAATTACAATGAAATCTCGTGTTTTTACAGCACTATGCGTGAATTATTCTATCGCCGTTTGTTAGTTATATGATACGTAAATGGCATCTAAATTAAGTTAAAAAAGATATTTTTGTTTCTTTACATTTTTAGTCAAAAACTGCACGACCTTTAGAAATTCTTTGACCATTAGAAAGCTACATCGTTACCGAGCAAAATGATGTATGATATATTTTATTTTTATTCTCATGCCGAATGAGTATTATAGGCCAATAGACTATAATTATATTTCAACGTAAGTCACCCGTTCGGAATAACCACTAATAAAATAAAAATAAAACATATTTAATACAAACTTCCGTATATAAATGGAAATATTTGAAGTTATAAATTGCAGTAAACGGGACCGTTTCACTCAACGATGTAAAGTGGAGTTACAAGATTATACCTAACTCCGAGAATTGATAATCGACTTGAGAGTTTTCTTTGAAATTCCCTTTTTGTATGAATGTTTCTCACTTGTTTGTTTATTTGTTGAAACGTTATTTAAAGGTATGAAATAAGAAAAACCAATTTAACGCAACAATTGAACTGTAGGAACTGTTAATCGAACATCTCTACATAGTATAAAACAAAGTCGCTTTCTCTGTTCCTATGTATCTTAAATCTTTAAAACTGCGCAACGGATTGTAATGCAGTTTTCTTAATAGATAGAGTGATTCAAGAGGCAGGTTTTAGCCGCAGTCGGAAAGCTAGTCTTTACTGTAAGAAATAATTGTTTGTAATTTGTATTTTCACATCAAACTGCTAGACTGATTAAAATAAATTTCTACAAAAAGATAGAAGGAAATGAATAAAAATTAAAAGCATCTTATAAACTACAGATTTTTTTACTAACTTCAAAAAGGAAGGAAGTTTCTGTATGTTTATGGAGGAACATCACACTTCTTTCTATTACGAATTCCAATCTTGCAAAAAAAGTAATTCATGGACACAAAAATTATTCTTTTTAACTTTAAGCATATCCCCCTATTTACCAGATCAATTCAAACCATTATTATTTATTATTTGTAACAAAAACATTTTTATGTTCGTTCAAGCACATATCACAAATTAGTGATGTCAGAAGCATGTATGAGCCAATTATAAGGCTGTGTTCAATATCGACTCATTAGAACTTGTCATATTTCGAAGACCGTGGACGGACTCGATACATAAGTAATTGGACGAAATCGGCTCGATAGAAAATAATTGCAAAGATTGGTCTTAAAATCATCATTAAACGATTCTATGTCTTTATTTTTTTGACGTACGGGTCTGCAATTTAAAACACGAAGTCAACATATTCATACCTGAACCTCTAACGAGTCATATTTCGCATATGACCCACACTTTTCCTTAAATCACATATTTTCTTATTATTTTCTTCTACGACCTGGCCCCGCCCAGTAACAGTGATTGCGCTCTCGTTCTCGCACACTGTCCAACTGTATGGGAGTAAACGAGAGCGCAAGATTAATTTCACTGTTACTGGTAACAAAATTGGGTCTTGTCAGCCTCTTATTAGTGAGGAGCGATGTCGATAGATTTGAATTAAATATGTGATTGGTTATAAAGATTTATTTGTCCAATTGAATATGGTGGATGAATATGTTTTAGTAGGGCTGTACATTGTTCTAAATTTCGAGGAATAATGTATTGATAAAACTACGAAACGGATTTTGATTATTAGTATTTTGATTAGATTAGTAGGTACACTAATCTTTGCGACATAGAGAAAGCACAGTAAGTAGAACAAACAAATATGTATGCGATTTATTAAACCAATAAACAGGTTTTTCAAAGTATTCAGTTAGAATAATTAAATTAAAAACATTTGCTGCAAATTGGTATATTAAGATTTTATAAAACTGAATCTGCTATATGTGAGCCTCAGCTTATGACTAGTGATGTGAAATAGTTATCGATAAATTTATTTTTATTTTAAATTTTAACTTTATAAGCCTAAGGATAGCCCGTATATTTAAGTCAAAAAATGCTTTTACTTGAGATTTTTTTACAAAAATGATTATACTTACATTTACGAATATAGATGGGTAAAATAGCTATATGATAAGCGACATAGCGTCAATTAAAGTGCCTTTATCCCTTGTAAGAGCGACGTCTCATTAGGGCCGGAATTACGTATTAAGTTACGACTAGTGATGTCTAATGTCGATAATTATGGGATTAGCTATAATATACATAGATCGTTTATTACATATTATATTTGCGCTTATTTTATATAATATGTAATTATACTGTACAAAATAGAGCGTGAAAAATGTAACTAAGCATTTTAATTCCATTTGTTTTTAAATTGAAATATGTATTACATTACCTTATTTCAAGGACCGCCTCCTTGGTACAGTGGTTGACGCGTGAGCGTAACACCGATGGGTCCTGGGTTCGATTCCCGGTGGAGACGAAGAAAAAAAAATGTCTAATGTCATAACCTACTTGTCCCTGAAGAAAATCGATCAGTGAAACAGATGTATAATGCATCTGCCCCTTACCCCACTAGGGGACATGGGACTTCACTTTTATTTCAAGGAAACCACTGCATCATATTTTTCTATACATTTTAAATATAATTCAATGATATAATTACGTGTTAACAAAGTTTTCCTATTCAAAAGGTCTAAACCTTTGCTACACATTGGGAGAGCGTTAATTGCGTTTTTCGTGGAAAACAATACAGTATCCGGTCTGTCGTGAATCAGCATGTATTATAATTGCTTTTGTTACTTTTCTTAACAGCTGGATACGGGCTAATGAGCAGTGATGCCGGGATAATATTAGGGAACGTATGAAAAGTAAGTAGCAAACATTATTACATTACTTTCAAACTATGTAGTAATTACGTTAGGACGTATGAAGGGATAGCCTCTGGGAAAACGATGTATGTAATAAAAATATTTATATGAAAAGTTATACATAGTATAAAAAATTGCAAGAATTTAATCTTTGGATTTAAAAGTCCTGTAAGTACCTACAAATACAGAAAAGTCTTATAAAAATTACTTATAATAAAAACAGTGCAGGTAGGTATAATTTAAAAGTTTTGGTAAATAAATAAAATATAATATTATATGAATCGGGCTCTCGATTGAACATTTTGAATATGTCATGTATGGGATATTATCAACTATAAAATATAAACATTTTAGCAATCTTAACGATAGGTAACAATACTTCGATAATTATCGATAAACACAGTACAGCCCTAACTGATTACTATCGTATATTTCATCGACAAATCCGGCTTATTCAAGCGTCATATAAAATCATTATTCGATAGTAAATACCTATAATTCATAACACGTCGAATAATGGTCGTTTTTCTATTATTTTCTATTATGTACGGGATTCTTTTCATTTTGAACAATAACGTGGTACACAGTGGAGCCAGCGTTTGTCATTGTGTTGAATATTATATGGAATAAGGTGCCTTTTCAGCTTTTATAGTTATAGGTTATAGTTTGTAAACAATAGGACATTTTTAATTGAGAATTTATAATTTTGAAAGGCAATTAGTGTGAGCGAGGGGTATGTATTATACAATTTTAAGGAAGCAATAATTTAAGTCATTGACCATTTATTTTATTTCTTTAATTATTTAGGGCTAATTTTTCAATCCTTGGTTAAAACTTATTCGTCGAATAACGTATAAAACTACCATTTCAAAATGTATTCTTATTGCCCGCAATTGACAGTTTACAGGTGACATTTTAATATTATCGTGTAATACTTTATTGGACGGATAAGTTTTAACCAGGGATTGAAAAATCGGCCCTTAATGTTATAAGGTTTTACTCGTACCGTTAATATTCCAATATTCGTAAATACAATAATTCGTAAATTCATGACACACTAAAATAAAGAACAACATCTAAGAAAAAAATTATTTAATTAGATATTCATTGCAATTTATAAAATAATGTGACAAAAGCGTGAATTTTCTTCCTTGATCGATGTTCCTTTATGTATATGTTCTATTTATAGAACTTATATTAGTACTCTCCATTTTTTTAAAGATACTTTATTAACACTAATCCTAAGATATTCTACTTCTTTTATATTAATTACGCAAACTAAACCAAGGTCATTTAACGACAGCAATCAATCCAACATTAAATTGATATCAAGTTTAATGTAAACCACGTATCTAATCGCAGTTTAATCGATAATTCAGTAACTAAAGTTTATCGAATTATTCGACTGGTTGCAAATAGTTAGGATTTCGCTAAATAGTTCGTTATATTGATTTGGCTTAGCGGATGAGCTGGGTTCTGGATTTAGACATGTAATGCCTTTGTGATTTTATTCGTGTATGCAGTTTTTAACCTAAAAATTAACGATTTATTTTATGATTTTTTTTTGTTACGTTCCAATATTATATAAAGGTACTTATATTTTAGATAAAGTAATAATTAATATATTACAGATAGATTAAAATAGATATTAATGATTGTATGGAAAATATTTTCTTTATTACAATTTAACTTAGTTAAGTATTGCGTGTGTGCTTTGATGCTCTAAAACACAATGAACATTATATTGTGTGAAAAAATAAACAATAAAAGCGGATTTAGTGACACCAAAAAAATATACTTACAACATATTTTTCAAAATAGCATTTATTATAAAACTAGCTTTCCGCCCGCGGCTTTGCCCGCTTTGTCTAAAACATAATAAATTATATACTAAAACCTTCCTCTTGAATCACTCTATCTATTAAAAAAAACCGCATCAAAATCCGTTGCGTAGTTTTAAAGATTTAAGCATACATAGGGACATAGGGACAGAGAAAGTAATATTATAGATACATCACTACATAGTATTAGATACAGAGAAAGTATTTAATACTATGTAGTGATAAACCTCGTTTTAGATATATAGATATACCGTAGAACCTTCTAGTCTACGATACAAAGATACGCCTGGCAGGTGTACAGTCTTGACAAATTACACCCGCCACGTCAAGTTTCACGCTGAGGTGTTTATTTTTGAGAAATTATTCCCGTCTTGTGAGATATTGTTTGACATATTGTTAAATTTGGTTAAATTTTACGGTTAAAATAAATTAATTACCTGCTGTTGTTTTCAGGGATTGATAAAAAATAGAGTGGATGATTCAAATAAACACTTCTGAAAGCATAAAATAAAAACAATGACTACGACATTATAGACTACAGGCCCATGTTGAAAAAGTTATGGGTCATTTGAACCACCAGATGACCTATCTAGAACGATATAAGAGCATAAAATAATAAGATTCAGTACCTACTATGCCGTCACTTGTAAGCTGTCCAACTGAGTGCAGATGAGAATTCCAAAGTACAATATTCTCCTCCTTGAATAGAAATTAAATTTTAAACAACATAATATTATAATACTTCAGAAACACAGTACCTTTTTTATAATATTCCATCTAAGTACCTACGAACGAATGTACTTCCTATCTCAATAAAAATAATAAAATCTTAAAATAAACAAAAATAGCGATACTCCACATCTTGAAATAAACCTCTTTCACAACATTAAGAGTAAATAAACATCAATAATGCCGCATCCATCAAGCGACGCTTCGCACCTTCAAGTGAAATTAGCATACGCAGCCGAATTTTCACTCGCAAAGTCGTTAAAGACGAAATAACGCAAACAAACTCGCATTAATATTCCATTGACAGCGAAATTTTAATAATGTACAATATTATTGCCAGTTAGCGACGTGGAGTTACGAAAACTTCATCAATTTGATATGCTCAATTTCTTTTTAATAGACTTTTATGGGGTCTATGGTGTGGGGTTTATGGTTTTACTTTCGAATGGACTTTGTCATATTTTTTCATCACACTGGTTTGATACAGGATTTTTTTAAGGGATTTAAAATATGATTAATTTATTCTATATTATTTAACGTGACGCTTTGAATAATCAGTAATAATCAGTAATAAGTATAAGTTAAGATTCCGTAACGAAATGGACAGACGTAATCTATTAAGTTTCAAAGTATCTAGACTAGCCACAAAACAATTTAAAACCAAAAAAATTTAACGATAAAAAAATCTAAATTGAACCACCTTTTTACAAGCCAAAATCTATAGGTAGATAATAACTTCTCAAACGCAACAAAAATATATAATAAACTACCATTTTTACTCCAAAAATCGAATCCCATACTACATCACTAGTTAGTTAGCTATAAACAACTAACATTGCTAAACTTGAGCTAGAACAAAGGATAGAAACTTCGAGAATTTCGCTCATTAACGAATGTTCGGGAATTTCTCTAGTGATTATATAAGTTTTTATTAAAGGCCCTGTGTAATGCATCACATTATTATTTTCGAGGCACAGAGGTTACAATATAAAAAAAGCGTGTGTCCCGAGCACACGTGGCCGAGATTCAGTCTCAAAAAAATCGTCTCCTTATTCCATGACGTGACGGTAATGCCATGACGCGACCTTGAAATTTGTCTCTAAACAGGCCTTAAGAACGCGCCTTAACGAAATTAAAAAAAAATACAAAATTTAACGCTTGGTTGCTAGTCCTATGGTAAAAATCTGTTTTTCGGGCTATTTATTTATCATAAAAAAAGACGGGTTGCACTCCGGGAGTGCCGGCAGAAGTGAAAACGCGCGTAGTAGAGAGGGGATAGCTGTCTACTCTCCATCCGTCTTACGCTTTTTCGATCAGGTCACGTGTCCTGACGCAAGTTTAAGATTTTATACCCATTACAGAAAAAGTGCTCAACGCCGCTAAAGAAGTTTTCACTTCAAAAATAATATGAGATGTATTTATTAAAACTACAATATTAATTTTAGAATTATCACCAAAAATCTGCATGAAATTAGTTTGACGTTCACATACATAAAATAATGTTACGTAGGTACGTATGTAAATTGTGTGTATATTACACCCTACTCTCTACAAACCCATAACTAAATGTAAACTAAAACAAAGCCAGGAAACATAACTACTTAATAGTTATAGATAAAGCGTTCACTGAACACTAATTAATAAGAAATAATTGCAATACTTTAGCTAACTTAAATTGCTTAAAGCAAACTTAGAACTAAATAAGACCGCTAAGCTACTCCATCACTATGCAACAGTTCGATAACAGATATGTGTTAAGCGGAGCTAAGTGCAACTTGGCTTAAGTTATAAGCGACTTAATTAATATGCTGATTCAATTAAGTACCACTGCTAGTTGTAGCGCAAGTTTAGTGAAGATGACATGCTATTTTAATCTATACTAATATTATAAAGCTGAAGAGTTTATTTGTTTGTTTGAATGCGCTAATCTCAGGCACTACTGGTCCGATTTTTCAAAAATTATTTCGGTGTAATAAGCCCATTTATCGAGGAAGGCTATATGCTATATATCATCACACTAAAGACTAACAGGAGCGGAGCAATGCGGGTGTAACCGCGGAGCACAGCTAGTAGAAAATACAGAGTGAAAATCCAGATGCATGCTTCATTTAACTTACTGAAGACTTACAATAAAAATGAATTTAAAAGTCTAACAGATTTTAATTTTGTTGACCAGGAGGTGTTAACTTTTATTCTTATGTTCAAAAGTTTAAAAGTTTGTTTCATAGAGCTAATTTCAGGAACTACTGGTTCGAATTGAAAAATTAATTGAGGAAAGTTAAAGTTATAGTTAAATTATATCGGTAAAGAGATATTGCATAAAACGTCACCTTACGACCAATAGAAACGAAGCAGTAATGAATCATGCAAAATGAAAAAATAATCCCAGTGAAATTGCATTAATGCTCGAATACTTCTAGTTTTTTTTACCGTATGTAAAAAGCAGATTAAAGTGTGTAAAAGTTAGGATTTTCAAGCATTTTAATATAAGTATAAAATCGCTACCGCTCATACCATACACCACTCACACAGTGTAACCATCGCACAGTATTTGTGTTTACTTACCGTCTACGTGCTTATTTACTCGATCGCTTTTCAACAATTTGTTTCAAAACTTTAACATAACTTACTGCTTCTAACTTGACGTGCTTAGTGTTAGTTACTCTAAATGTAGAATGTAATTAACATTTTAGAGCTGGAAAACTTTAGTAACATTGGTTTAAAATGAATTTGTGTGGATATTTTAGAAATGTTACACCCGTAAAATGAGTTTGGAATAGTCTGATTTCTATCAAAATATTAATAAAAAATTCATTTCATTGACTGCCTTAGCCATTAATTATTATGTATTTATTAATTCTATGCATTTTATCAAAAGTTTTATAATATGCTGACGGTAGTAATTTAAACTTCCATTCGAAAAACTTACCTGCGTTCTCCTCCACGTATTGCAATAAAACATAATACCTACTTAGGAATCCTTTCTTAGGATTCCTTCAGCTACCAACCTTGACCCAATTTGCGTCCAAAAACCGCAAATTTATTGCGTCCCAAAATCTTTTAACTCCACACATCGAAACACGAACATATTACATAGCCAGCCCCGTCTGACCCCGCCGCTGTTATTCACAGTTAATTTATTTGTGTCAAGCCGCTCGGATTTGGACACATTTTATTTATTACGTCCATTTTACTTATATTAAATTAAAATTATAAATGTTGGTGTTAAAATTTAACTTCACAGCACGTCATAGCAAGATGTTTGACTCTATTTCAATCTCTACGACGTTCGTAGCACATTAAATTTAAATCGTCTACATACAAAGATTTAGAAACAGATTATATAAAATACTAGCGGTCCGCCCCGGCTTCGCCCGTGGTACATATTTATGTTTTCTCTACATAAGAACCATCCTGGTACTTCAAGGAATATAATAAAAAAAGAATTATCGAAATCGGTCCACCCGTTCTCGAGTTATGCGCTTACCAACACATTTTGCGATTCATTTTTATATTATAGATTATTTTATTAAGTTATATTTATTTAATAAAAATCTGAGAATAATATCGATGTTATGACGTGCCTCAGTCCTCAGATTTTTATAACAATAGCTATACCGTTTTATGAAATTAATATTTTTTCATTTTTGATATATCTAGTCACTATAAAATCTATAGGTAGGTACTATAGAAATTTTATTTCGTATCGTATGCAAACCATATTACAAGCTAATAATAACAAATAACAAAATACATTTACGTACAATGTACCAAAGGCTATTCAAAGAGAATTATTGTAATACCAACATAATATTATGCAAACCCGTGCAAAATTACATACTTCAAAATTTAATAACTATGACTAAAATTCATAAAAGCAGTATTGATTAACAATAAGTTGTCTCGCTTCGATGCACCGACCGATGAGGCGGAAAATATAGCTGTCCTTTTAAAAAAGGACGCGATAAATCGCGTGTTAAAACGCTTGTCACTTTATTGTTTAAAAATGGCTCGCGCTCTTTTTGGCTTTTTTCCCGCGCTTTAGAAGCTGTTTTTTTTTAATTTTGTTGACAGTTTTAATAGCTGAATTGGCACAGGTGTTATGTTGGAAAATGAAAATAATTTTGAACGGTATTTTTATGGTAGATTAGCCGTACGTTAGGACGCATATTTTTTTTTTGTTTCTTATGTTTTGAAATGGCTCGAATTAAATTTTCTGCAACTTGCTCCGATTACGTAGGTACTGAAATACCTATTTAAACGTTTTTAAGTTCGGATTTTTTTCACGACTGAATGAGTGAAAGAGTGTGAGTGTATGTGTGTGTGATGGATGCAGTATAATTGAAGAACATTTTTTTGTTCGTAGTATTTATGTAGGTATAATTAGTACTTTACTTCTATTAGTTTACAACTTCTTTCTTATTAGATAATAAATAACCGGTCCCTTGACTCGTCTGCAAAGACAAGTTATTTTTACCTTTTCTGCCTTTACCAAAAAATTAAAACATACATTAAAATATCAACATAATCGCATACCAATAAAAAAGTAAAAAAAAATACAAAAACTATGCTCCAGGTGAGGCTCGAACTCACAACCCCGGCATCGCTCACGGCCACTGCCTTATAAGTACCGTGCGCTAACCAATTGCGCCACTGGAGCGACGCGCGGGAAATCAAAATTATAGTACGTATTTGGATGTAGTTCTTTTGCTTCTGAAATTATGCTGACGTATTTTTTTTTACTTTTTTTACTTCGTCACATAGTGTGGTCAAAGATTTGTTTAAAACGTTCAAATTATGTATAAGAAATTTTTCTATTAAAAAAATATACCTCCGCCTTTCCTACTTGTTTTTATAGACAAGGAATACGGATACTAGACAATTATTGATTTAAACAGTAGTCCATATTATATTTTTTTTATTGAAACATAAAAAGTAAAAATTCATAATTACGTACATAATATTAACGATGTTATTATAAAGTACAGCAATTATAACTAGGTACGTACAATAAAAATATTTTCAATTAATAGGTAAAAACATACAGTTTATACTTTATTTATTAAAATGATTGTAATTAATGAAGCAAATAATAATTAATTACACCAACGCAAAAAGTCATTAACCTAATAAAAGCGATTCGATTGAAACCTTATTTCATTATATTATTCGTTTTAAGGAAAATTTTGCCTTTATAAGTTTATAAGTTTAATATTAATTATTTTTCCCGGTACTGTAATTAAATTAAAATTAATCGTTACTTTTATTTTCTTCCAGCAAGCAATCTATACCTACTAATATTATAAAGCTGAAGAGTTTGTTTGTTTGTTTGAACGCGCTAATCTCAGGAACTACTGGTCCGATTTGAAAAATTCTTTCGGTGTTAGATAGCCCATTCATCGAGGAGGCTATACATCATCACGCTAAGACCAATAGGAGCGGTGACACGCAGGTGAAACCGCGGAGCGCAGCTAGCATTAAATATAGGTATATCCGACTATCCCAGAAAGAGGGTTATGTTTTTCGAGTTGATTTTTATCACATATCGCGTAGAATTTAGTGTAAGAGATATCATTATTTCTTAATAGTCACTGTAAAACTGAACGTTTTTTCATTATCAAAATAGCAAAAAAAAATATTCGCATTCCCATTATATGATCGCAGTATATAAATTTATGTAGATAGGCATGTCTCTTTGTACATGAAAATTCAACGGTGTCGCTTCAGTAGTTATGACATGAAATAGTAACAAACATACATGCTCACAAACTTTCACATCTATAATTATTTTAGAAGGATTAACCACTCAACAGATTTCACCCGAAATAAAAGGATTTTTCAATAAAATATGTCCCTTTATTTAGTCAATTGCCTCACTGAATTCGTTCAAAAATAATTTTAATTTCATAATAATTTTGAAATAAAATGTCCTATTTCGGAAATTCAAAAAGTATACTACGGTTGTTGAGGAATAGAATTTAAAGGGATTTATAATAACTTGGGTATACGGATTAATAATAACATACGTATATTAGCCCAATTAATTATTGTTTAATCATTTTTTTAATTTAGAATATATTTGGTTATTTATAAACTAAACTCTTATCACACTAAAACTGCAAATAGATTTGATTGTTTGTGTATAATGGATAAACAGATAATACAATACTATACGATAATATATAAATTTTACCTGAAAATAAAATTTGTATTATGTTTCCTAAGACGTCCGTAGTCCATTATGAGAGAGTACATCGCCTTTTTCCCCGTGAAGTCGCTAGATGGTGCTAGTTTTA
>CAJQZM010012013.1:0-10441 GCA_907164665.1 Colias nastes | reverse complement strand
CACAGCGCAGTACAGCGCAGCATAGCTCGATGTTGATTTGTCACCCTAACTGCTTTAAAGCTGGGTAGCTTTGAAGTGAACAATTATAAATTCAGATCATCAATCTTTAGTCCTGATTTCGATACGCCCATATGCACATTTTTAACGTTGCGAAATTGAAAAATTCACAGGGAATTTTAAATGTGTATGAACTGTTGTCGATTTTACTTCTGTTTGCTTTTTTGTTGTTTTTATATTTTGTAACTATGAAATTTTAACGACCTGTTTTACACTTTATGATTATTTAAAAAAAGGCTTACTATACATGTCTTATTTTATTATTTATGCAATTAAAATTTACTTGATCCCCGTGTTGCTTTATAAAAGCTCGCATCTTCATGTGTAAAAGTCGGATAAAATATATTAATATTACAGCCGGTAATATCAAATCTATCTGCACGCAAGACTTCATTGAATACGGTTTAATATTTATTATGAAAAAAAACCATGCTTGAATTACAATCAAAAAGTGGTTATTTCATTTTTTATAGCTAGAAAAGGGTGTTCCTAAATATTCAAGTTAAATGATGCAATTTTAAAATTGCTTCTCAAATATTATTTACCTAATCCGTCTTACACATAAGAATATTTAAGAAAATATGGCAAACCAACAAATTCATTTAAAACTTTATTTTATTAGAAAGCTTTCACATAATATAAACATACGCATTAAATAATTTCAATGTGTCTGATCAAAAATATATTTTTAAATACCTACTTTTTTACATAAATTCGATAAAAATTCGATAATGCAGCGCGATTTGAACCCACGTTCTTCCCTACGGAAGGGCGATTTTTCCCGATAAGTAGATACTTTAAAATTTTCAGTCAGTTATTTTTCTTTGATAAAATTATAACATAATAAAAAAGTTTCATATAATATTTCAAATATGCGATAAGACTTTTGCATAATAAATTGTGGCAAAATAAAAAACTGTATCAATAAATTAAACTGTTTAATTATAACTTTAACTACCTAAATACTTTTTTATTCTTTTGATATATTTTTGAATTGTTCCAAAAATTATAAAATATTTGGGATTAGTATCTATATTTCAAATATTGGTTAGTTTTGCATAGGTAGATAAAAACTAAACGATAGGTAGGTAGGTACTCCAAATTAAAAACTGTTGTAACAAATAATATGCGAATGCTTTTTTTCTAAGTATTTTGCTATTTTAAACTAGAATTTCTGGTTGATAAAAACCTAAATGTTAAACCTATGTCATAAAATTATTTATAAATGAGACGATAATTTTTTTTATTTAAAACGTCCATTTTATTTCCTTGAATGCGACATTTTTTAAAATACAGCAAGCGAAAAATCTTCCTAACACTTACCTCGATTAATTTCTTTTCGACACGGCAATTTCAAACTTCAAGGCGCGAAAGTGCAACAAGTTCTACTTACAAGTCCGCTGATACCAGCATTTATATCTACCATTTGGGCGGGAGGCGGAGCCGCGCAGGCGTTTGCCGCGAAAATTAAAAAAAAAAACTCCACCACAAAGGTTCCGTGTAACGAGGTTTCATGGGTCACATTTCGAACATTTATAAAATGAACGCAAAAGGTTGGTTATGTGCTTGGGCGTTTAAAATCAAGCGCGGCAAATTTTACTAGACCAACAATTTTTGGCAATTTAAGCTTCGTATTTTTAACAAATAGTTCCATTATAACCGAAATTGTTACATGAAAAGTAGATAATAATTGATCTTAAGTAACAACCTTATGATTACCTAGTGAGGTAGAAAAATATTATGTCATAGGTAGGTATTCCTAATAATATCTAACAATCAAAGGAAGACTTAAAACTCTAATTTGTATAACAAGTAGAACTTAATATGATTTCCAATTTCCACGCTTTTGACGATATACTTCATGCAATCTTCTAGGAATCCGTTATCCGATATTTTAAATTTTAGACAAATTATATTTCTCGACCTTAACTTTTCGAGAGGAAACTTTCCCCAAATTAATCCACCCTCTTTCCACAGAAACAAAGAAGTTAAAAAGAAAATAAATCCCCTTTCCAAATAGTTTTCCCATTACAGTCGTTATAGGCTTTTCTGGATTCAATAATCCGCGGATATTACAGGGAACATTTTATATGTCCAATAGTTCTTCTGATTTATTTTTGAATGAACTAACTATATCGGTATAAAATAATGGAAGAAGCAATATTTTAGTTAAAAGTATTTAACTAATACAATAACTTTTTACCTAATTATGTTGCATCTTTGTAGGTAGTGTTCTTGGAAAACGCTCGTTCCTCGTTCGTCTTCCTCGATCGTTCCTCTTCTTATTTTGTATAGGTATTAGTCAGTTCTTTAAAGAAACGAATCTTCAATGGCGGCGCTTATCATTCCCTCTCGCTCACACACGGCCGTTCGGTATGCAAAAAAAAGGGAAAAATAAAATCACTAAAATGTATTTGATTTTCCCTATAATAGTTTTTATCATAAATTTACAATGACAATTCGCCGTCACCGGAGAATAAAATGATAATCGCCATTACCATAGTTTTATTGTTATGCGATATTTGAAGCCTACGTAGCCTAATACATCTATACAATTTTTTTTGTAATTTTTCTCCTGTAATCCACAAAGTTATAAGATATTACAATAATATTCACTGCTTTTTCCCAGAACATATTCGTACTAGAAAATAAAGATAGTATAATGATAGTGAAAAAGTTTCTTAACTCTTTATGTGATAATAACTATTACAATAATATTCTGGGAAAAACGAATCGGCGAATTAACGACGAACGCCTATTATCATTTTATTCTCGTAAAAATATGTTTTGACGCCATTCGTATGACCATGTAAATTATGATCACGATGATGATCAGGAAGACTGATTTTTATTATTTTTTATTGTGTTCATTTTTAATATAATAATAGTTGATTACTCTAATATTGTCTTATTAAAAAACCCCAGAATAAAAGTTCATTGGATATTATCCATTAATGCATATGTCCAATATGAACGAGAATAAAATGATAAGTGTGTATAAGTAAATTTACATATCAGTCAAATGCTACTAACTTTTAAAATTTTAATTATATTCAGTTCTCTTAAAGTTATTAAAACTATTTTGATACGTAATAAAAGGTTAAAAAATTAGCTACCACTGAGCCTTTTTTTATCTCTCTACGTCTATTGCATGGCAAGTTATAGTCAATTATCGGTTTTTTATTTCTCCTGAACAGTTGTGTTTTTGCAGTTATCATTTTATTCTCCGGGGACGGCGAATTGTGCATTTGCGAAAGTAAATAATGTTTTATTGGAATTTGACAAAATATGTTCTTTGGGAAAAGTTGTTCAGTTTTATGGGCTTATTACAAGTATTATGGGGATTTTATTACATTCTGTATACGTAAATATGATAATTCATATAAATACACAAATACAATAACAAAAAAGTTTGTCAACAAACAATTTGAAATAATTAATAAAATAATTATCAATTTACGTTATTTTTATTTTCTTTTTTGCTGATCCTACCATCTGTCAAAGTCAGCTTTGGCCGCCATTGAAGATTCGTTTCTTTATTGAACTGCCTAATACTTGAAAATATTAAATGAGTTTATTAGATTAATATTCATTACTTACTTAGAATTTTCCAATTCACTTTTTATTAGGTACTATGTACCTAAACACTAAAAATAAAATTAACACAATATTATACCTAATATTACCTTATACCACACCCCGGACACTCCATACAAAATTATCGTTTTGACAGTCACACTGTAGAGACTGCAAATGTATGTGTTAACGCTTTATGGTTGGCACATTTTTGACTAGCGTAAAAAAAAATTCGCGTTTTTCTGATGAAATACATCCGTAAACAGCACAATATCTAACCATTTTCTACGAAAAACGATAATCACAAATCCAAAATAATAAAATTACTTTAAGTCAATTTGATTAATGTTGTCAATCTTCGTTGCGTATCGTCCCTGTAGGAAAATGTGGACCATTTTAAGACTGATCGTGCGGGGTGAGGTAAGTGTTTAATTTTGGCGGGAGGCGGAGAGTGTCCGTTCTGTAGCGTTTAGCTACTATTATGTATTCTGTGCTTATACCTAACTAATTAGGTACACAATCATGCAATGAACATTAAAAAAAACAATCGTGCGATTGGAAGACATTCGTATTTTAAACTAGTCCTAATTTTCAAATCAAATAGTTGGTCTAACGTAGAATATTGTCTATGCTCATTTTCGTTTTAAAATGTAAATCACTGACGCATGATGCGCAAACTGGATGTGGCATTTTATGGAAATTCTAATTAGTTTCCAAACAAATTCGTATTATATCCATTGTCCGTACGGTATAATATAATTATATTATTAATTATTTCTGTTGGCGTTTAGAGAATACGAGTATTCCTACTATTTATCTTAAAATAATAACATTTACATTAAAATAAAAAAATATAAAAAAATCATTTAACTGGACGTTACGTTAATACATTATCTGCAATTTTGAATAGTTTGTCCTTTGCCCAAAATAAAACTACTTAGATAGTAATTATAAATAAATATAGGTGTACTCAATAGTTATCGTAGCCCTCATCTCTTATTTTGATTTGAATGACTTTAATCAAGCGAATACTTTAATTACCTACACTAAAGTCAAAAAAATTACAAAGATACATTTTGATTCGCTTTATATTCATAGGTACTAATGAATTTACCACATCTTCAGAAAGGATCAATATAAAAGGGTTGCTATTACGTAAACTAGCTTAAAACAATGAGGAGGTGGTCAATTGGCAGATAATATTACTTATAGCCTGAATCCTTTTCCTTTATAATACTACGAACCTTTTCAAATTGCAAACCTCACAACAATATGGTAACAATAACACCACCACAACTTAAAATGGTGTTTGTACAGACAGCAAAAAAAGAGATCTGATTTTTAATACTTAAATATTTTTTCCTTCATGTTCCCCATATTTTTTCCGTAGGTAGGTACTTAAACAGAAAGTCTATATTGTGTATTATGCAAATTTCATCATAATCAGTCTTAGTCATGTACCTAGTCTAAGTAGCTAGTAAGGAGTAAGACATTAATTATGCTCATAATATTATATCCGTAAGATTCAGCATTTAGTAATTGGACCCTAGAAGTCTGCGAAGTGCGTGGGTTTAATTTTTTAACATAATATTATTAAACAGATATAACTTTTAGTCCCAACATCTTTCGCATGGTATCCGGATAAACGTGTTGTATGTGTAAACAAAGACCATAATCTCTACCTCTGATAATTTTGCCTACAACTTTTTGTCGTAGGCAAAATAATCACAAAAACAAACATGCACTCATCCATTGTCCAAAATTTTCGCGTTCATATTTGTTCATTTTTAATAGTGGTAGTGTCGTGGCCATATCGTAAATTTGCTCATTTCATGATATGATTGGCCATTTCACGAAATGGTCGCATTTCGTGAAATGGCCAATTTAGTTTGGCCACATCATGATGTGGCTTGAGCAGATCAATGATAAGAAATCGTTTCACGATATGGCCAACTAAACGCGCGGTTTTTTCATGAAATGATCAAAATTATTTGATCATATCGTAAAATAGTTACATTAATCATTGGTAGAGGCGCTGCAAGCTCTGTGTTTATGTGATAAGATGGCGGCCGCTGGCGAAAATTTAATTATTCGCAGTTAAAAACTTCATAATTCGTTTAATAACAATATGAAGAAAGTCATAGCAAAGAATTTACGACGGTTCGAGTACTATGGAAAATGTGGATATCTTATATGTATTGAAGAAAAAATGCGTCTTAAATAAAATAATTTAAGACGCATTTTTTTCTTATATTATAGGATATATATATTATAGGATATATATTTATATATCCTACTATAGTATTATAATTGTTTGTTTTTTAAAAAGCGATTCGTTTCTGGCACTCGCCGGCCGCTGCCGCGGCACGCTCGCTTTGCTCGCTCGGCTCGTGCGTTGTTTATCAAAGTCAAACCTAACCTAACCTAACTGTTTTTTATTGCAAAAAGGATTCGCTTCTAGCATTCGCCGGCCGCTGCCGCGGCACTAACTTAAATGACATTAAACAAGTTTTTTGAATATTCTGAATTTTTTTAATATTTTATGGACTCTTTATATTTTATACGATCTGGCCAAATGTGGATGGCCAAATCGTGAAACGTTGACGATTTAACGATCTGATCAAACTATGTTGGCCATTTCATGAAATGCGACCATTTCGTGAAATGATCGATCATATCATGAAATGAGCAAATCTACGATATGGCCACGACAGTAGGATGTAGTAGTAGATGTGTTATGTATTAGCTTCATCTGGTATAATGTGCTACGTTAAAAACGTAGCACTGATGTAGCACATAAGTGCACTCTACAAATAATCAATACAAGTCATACATGTTTAAAATCGATGTCGATGCTTTAACAAATTACATGTTACATACGAAGCTAAAAATGCTTTCATATTATATTTTAATATTTTGTTTTTAACAAAGCAACTAAAAACCGCCTATAAATTATCAAATCCAAACCAAATTTACATGAGACCAAATGACAAGCTGGTGCTTGTCAGCTTTCAAATAAAAAAAATATCGTAATTGGTGCACCCAGTCAAAAGTCGAATTGAGAAACACCTCCTTTTTTGAAGTCAGTTGATAAAACTTTAAGTGGATAAAGCAAAAAAAAATCCTCACAACAGTTTTCGCGATTTAAATAATATATAATCTATTCACAGAAACCGTATCAACCAATATTTCTATCGAAATTGACGCATCATGCACCCAATACAAGCATACCGGAATTCCATAGATTAAAGGAATTAAACTTATCATACATTTATCTAGGAAATCCTATTTTCAGCGTAAGATAGTAACGCTCTATCGGATCCGCCCACTTGATCAAGACTTGTTTTAATTAAGCTGATTATATAGCGCACAGGGATGTACTTAAGCAGCGATCGGGTTACCGGAGCCCTTACGCCAAACTATGTACCGTAAATAAGAGTTTAATAATTATTGTCCTTACTCATTATTGTAATTGTACATATTTCCGAATAGGATCATAATTTTTAAAAACATGGGAGCCTGATTTTTATTTTTATAACAGAAAAACCTATTGTAAATTTATTTGTATGTGTAGTAATGTTAGTTAATAGTTTTGAGGACGCCTTTTATTTTGTGACATCTATGCTCTTCAATTTCGCTTCAATCCAATTCTCGACGTATTTTTTTCAATTTAATATAATTTTAATAAAAGCAGTTAGGTATTGCAGAATTAGTGTTGACGTAAGCTATTAAAGATAAGCTAATTCAGAGAATTAAAGATAAGACATTAGCAAAATCAACAATAAAATTAAACAAAAACTTTCAGAAACGTTTAATGCATATTACAGTAACAGTAAAACATTTACTTGATAATGATCATATTGCGCCTCCCTTACGATTCAGGGCCTCCAAGTGATTCGCTGTACGCCGCCCCTGTATTCAAGTTGCGGTTAAAATCTGCGTTACCTGTGAAACGTCTAATAAATAAATCCCATACCTATATCTGTAAAGGTTTTTATGCTGAAATGAGTATGAGTTTAGCGTTTCTCGATAATGCGGGGATATAAAGTTCTAGCAAATGTGTATTAAACAAATGGTTAAGATTTTCTCAAGCGGTAACGCATAAGGTTTCGTATTATTTTGCATTCCTAATATTTAGCTTGGTACAATTGTTTGTACTTTAAATTAAGGATGATTTGATTGGTAGGTATGAGTTTTCTAACGGCTTGTGAACGTGATTCTTTCATAATAACCGTAAACTGATATTATGGATTCAGAGAACATAATATTTTCAGTTGACAAGAGTTCAGGACAAGGTTTTTTCAGTTTTATTTACTTATTTATTTATTACTTTTTTCTATTAAAAACATGAGCCTTGTGCTGCACTGTACTGTATCTCTTTAGTGCTGTAATGACTCATGGGCAGGCTACGACACACATCAAATAGAATAGGATAAATTAATAGTATAAACAACTGCGTATTATACAATGCAAATGTAGAATTGTAATTGTAGCTATCTAATTTTAAAAATAATTAAGCCGATTTTAACACCGACTAAGTAATGAGAAAGCACAATTTTTTATTCTTGAATGTTCTTGTTATTTCAGTTCATTTAAAATATCTGCATATACCTAGGTACTGCTAAATATATTATAGGTACCTATCCAGAACTAGCAATTAAAAGAAAAGTTGGTAGTGTTCGATGTTTCTTGTTGATTTACTGTTAGATTTACATACCTACTTACTGAATGAAAAACCTAACTTTGTAAAAAAAATTGAACCAATTAAAATTTTCAAAAAAATATTACCTATCTTCAGCTCGTGACTGAATCTAGAAAGCGAGATCTAAAATAATAAAAGACACAGTTTAAAGTACGTAGGTTCTAAGGTAATTAAAAATTCAAAAATTCCTATCTACCTAATTGTTGTCACTTCTGCGCTTTCATGAAAACTAATATGCAACGGCTGAAATTCCCAAAAAAAAAAAATAATTCCTTGATAATAAGTACCAAATAATTATTAATAATGTTAAGTTATAGGATTTATTACCTTCATATTATTAGAAGAAAAGTATATACGTATAAAATTTAGGTAGCTATAGCAAAAAAATTGAAATGGGTAACAGTATTTTATCATCATGGTCTCGTAGTGACATCTTGTGGTATAAATTAATATTACTGGGCTTCCTATAACATATTTTAATAATAAACTAAATATTTAGATGTATGTTTTGTTTAATTAAACCCTTATTTATTTATAATTAATACATATAATAAAAAAAATGAAATATGTACCAAAGATAATAAACATCAATCAAATTATAATGGTAACACAAAAAATATAATGACAGTGACGTTGCAACGGATGTTTCAACTTCAATTCAAAACAGAATTTGTAATTTGAATTTAGAAGTTAAACGTGCGCGGATTGTATTATTTATTTCTTTCTATTGTTTAGCATTAAAATGAAAGATATTTTGCAGCCAGTGTTAGAAAATTATCCGAAGTTAAATTTTGAAAGGCAATCTAGTCCTAGTTACGTTGAAATTTATACAAAAACTAACAATGAAATCGTTATGGTTTACTCCAAAGTAAGTTAGAAAAATGAAGATAAATGTTATGCTTTTTTGTTTTGTAAGTATAAAATAATGTATGCTATAAATATTCACTTCATTTCAGGCAAAACAATCAGGTACAACAAATGAAAACAACTCCAAAAGTATTAAAAACGAGCAAGGTAAGCAAAAACCATTAGAAATGTTAACAGGCAAGGCAAAGTATTTTTTTTTTCTTTGAAGCATGGTCTACCTAAAAAAATCACATTAATAAAACATAACAATAATTGTTAGATTTTGTTTACAAGAAATGTTACTACAGAATATGATTCATTGAAAATTGCTGTTGTGTTTATAAATTGAATTAATCCATATGATTTTGTTTTCATTTAAAAAACTTATTTTCTAAATGAATGTTTTAACTTTAACATTGTATAAACATTATTTTTTTTAAACCATTACAGATGAATTGGACTTAACTGGATCTCCGTTAAAATTGGATCTAAGTATTCATGCGATGTTAGATGAAACTATGATGTCTGAAGAACCCCAACTATGGAAAAAAGAGGAATTTCTCCACTGTCCTATTGATATTGAAAAAGCTAGGTATGTTAGAAAAAGTATTAGTTACATCAGTTTAATTATATTAAGGTCTATAGTGCAATTTATGTGTATTTAATTTTATGTTACATATAATTTGGTGTGACAATAAAGCTTTCATTCATTCATTGAATTAGATGTGAATTAATATTTATTATAGTGAAGCGCTTTATTAGGTTTTTAATACCAAATGGTATAAAATTAACATCATAATGCGTTCAACGTTTTTAGGTAATTATATTGACATTTTATGAGTATGGTAGCTGCAATCACACTTGAAAGATTACATAACTGCTAGATTATGCATTATTATTACAGGGAAATAGCAAATTTATACACAAAAAGCCTCTCTACATTATCTAAAGAAGAATCAATACCCATGTGGATTCTCTGCACTCCTAGTGAAGGCAAACCCTTACTTTTAACTATACAGTCTAATAAAGATGAGTTTACAAGAGGCATTGTTAATTATGAGGGTGCGGTCACACTAGAGGATGTTGATGTTGAGAATCTGATGAAAGATTTTGCTGTGCAAGAATGTATTGATGAAGATTTGGTAAGTATTTCAATTTTAGTGGCATTTTTAACATATAGTTTTTAAAATAGCTGTATGTTACTATCATGACAATCTTTATTCTGTGTGACTGAATGAAATGATGAATACCACAGTTATG
>CAJQZM010012009.1:0-14080 GCA_907164665.1 Colias nastes | reverse complement strand
CCACTCCAGGGGGTCATTTGACACAACACGAAATAAATTTATTTTTAAAGTATTTTATGCATAGATAATATTTTTTCATGTGTTTTCGTTGGTTCAAAGGGGAAAAAACTGAAAAAGAAAAAAACCCATATAACGAAATGTAAGGTGAATTTTGCTTTATATTTTTTAATAAAAAATAAATATACATTAATGTATTAACCGTTTCTACATCACTATTAGTATATGTCAAAAATAAAAGAGAAAAATATGTAGACATTGTCACACTTGAAAGAAAGGGATGCAATATTTTTGTATAAGATTATACCAGGTTAAGTTGAGCTCTAAACATAGGTACTAATTTTATCAGAGAAAAAAATATTTTTGTATAGTGATGTTCGTTTTGTATAGTAGACTGAAAACTCTACCAAGATGCCTTCGTTGTAAATTGACAATAATGTCATACAATACTAATCTGAAGTATGCAATATTCCACTATGTAGAGATAAATTTTCATGTTTGGAAAACCGCAGTCACATGTTGTCAAAGTGCTACGGTAGATAGGTGTATGTAACGTGTGACTATATGACATTATTGTCAATTTACATCGAAGGCATCTTGGTAGAGTCTATTGTGTCCATTTACTTGCAACTACATTAGCAACTTTGTTCAGTTCAGTATTCTGAAAATCTTGTTTTATACTTTTTCAGCGCCGTTTTTTGTCCTAGTTGGGTTTTAGTTTTTTTACTTTTTATTATTTGTACTATTTTGGTGGTAAAGTGTATTTGTGGTGCATAATATTAACAAAAGTTAAATTGATGAACTAATAAAGAAGCTATGAATGAAAAGATGTGAATTATATGCAATCAGCCCATGAATACAGGTAAAGTCACAAGCAAATGCTAGTAATATATACATATTCAAAATGTACAAGTAAAGCGCTTTCAAATGATACCAAACACGGCATATTTATCTTAACTTATTTTTTTTACTCTGTATGTTTTGTCCGCTAGAGGGCGCCACATTAGATTTTGTGAAACCCCATACAGCCTTTAGCTAGCTGGTCGCTGGTTATCCAGCGAACAATTCAGACGCTTCTAATGATATGTCATTTGTCGAATTCTGATAAGTAGTTTCGAAGTTACGAGAGAATAGATGAACATACATTCATGGCCTGTCAAAATCATAACCCTCCTTTTGCTTTGCCGTAGTCGGGTAAAAATATGTTATGCCATACTGTATCAGATGGCCATAAAGTACCCTTAAAATTGTAGCGTCGCTTTCATCAGCCTAAAAGATGTGGTCTGCACAAAAATGTACGGCATCGGTTTTTCCTAATTTATCTATGTGAATACTATTTAAAACAACGAATAAAGTGTAGAAAACTATTATATTTCATTAATCTACGATGTTTAAACTTTTACAAAATTTCAGTTTTTGCATTTCTCTATAACTTTTTTTAGAACGGTTTCTTTTGAACGGCAATACTATACAACAATTGAATTTTACAATATCATGTTAAAAAAAAAGTTCCCGTACAGGGTCAAATGACCTTACAGCTCTTTATATCAAGAATTCGATGAAATTAAGATGATTATTGGTATACATTTAAAAGAACAATTATTTTTTGACGGCATTGCTTTTAATAGTACTTTTGAGTGCTAGATAATGTTTTGGAACCGAAGCCGTACTTAGTCAAATGACCCCCTGGAGTGGGGAAAGAGAGGGGATTGCAACTCTCGATTTTTTCCCCTTGTCCCCATGATTTTTGTACGGCGTTGCGGAATAATGGATTAAAAGCAGTATAGGCATAGTATGACACAGATGCCGTACATGGTCAAATGACCAAATTTACCCCCGGTAACTCTCGGAAATTAAATAAAAATTCCGACTTTGTGGACCACCATTTTTGTACGGCACTGAGCGGTTTCTTATTATTTTTAATGGATCTATCGATGGTTAAGAATGCCGTACAAAAATATATGACCAAAATTTACCGAGTCTACATGTACTTTTCAATTCTCATCTGCACTCAGTTGGACAGCTTACAAGTGACGGCATAGTGATGAATCTTATTATTTTATGCTCTTCTATCGTTCTAGATATGTCCCCTGGTGGTTCATTTGACCCATATTTTTTTCCTATGCGGGCTTGTAGTCTAGTTAAAACCATCAAGACATATAAAATATTTTATATAGAAACATTTTATCTTTTGAAGTCCTTTCATAATTGAGGGTAAATTTATAGTTCAGTCAGTATCTAGATGATTTTTTTTAAATTATTAAAAGTTCAACTTTGTACCAGTGAATAAGTTGTTTCTTCAAAGATAGTTTATTTTTATCTAAATTGAATATTTTTATGCCATAGAAAATCGTACAAAAATTCCTTGTGTAGTTTTAAAGATTTTAGCATACTAATTACTAGGGACGGACGGACAGCGACAGCGACTTTGTTTATATTGTCTGATGACACAGAATAGTGAATAGTACAGGTATAACGCTAGTTACTAGTTAATATTCTGTGGTAGTGATACTATACCTACGTCCCATTATATGATTATAGTGATGTAACGACTCTACTTAATTTATAATCACCCGCGTATATTAGATAATATTATTATGTATCCTGCATATTATCACCTGTGACCATAATAATATCCAGTCTTGAGAACTGCATTTTACAATAAAATAAAACGATGATAAAATAATGTATTTGATATTTGGATCGCTATGTGTGTTATCATTTTGATATTAAGTTATAATAAATATTATATTGTTTACTAGCTTTCCACCCGCAGCTTCGCCCGCGCAGTCAAAGAAAAACCCGCATAGTTCCCGTTCCCGTGGGATTTCCGGGATAAAACCTATCCTATTTCCCGGGGTAAAAAGTAGCCTATGTCCTTTTTCGGGTATCAAAATATATCTATACCAAATTTCATGCAAATTGGTTCAGTAGTTAAGGCGTGATTGAGTAACAGACAGACAGAGAGAGTTACTTTCGCATTTATAATATGTACCTATTAGTATGGATTGTTTGAAAGTATCAAAACTACATAATAGAATCGTCATAAAATAGATTGTTACTATATTCCTCGAGAATCTATCCTATGTTGAAAAAGGAATGAAATTGTATACAGTCGTTTTTGAGTTTATCGCGTTTAATAACAGACAGACAGTCACGGACGAGGATTTTATTTTTTGTACCATTTTTGGCTATTCTATTTTAAGTACTTTTTGTTAGTATGTACATCATTCGATTGCAAAGCATCTACGTGCTAAATTAATATATTATTTGACTTCAACTCGGAATTAAAAAATGCAAGCTAGCGTATTTGTACGTGATGCAATGTAAATAAACAATTATTAACGTTCTGGGATATTTTGCTTAAATCTGCAAATAATTGTTGAAGTTAGTTGAGATTTTCATACATAACAAAATGTTTCTAGCTGCTACGAGATCCATAGATTTTGCGTTAAAGGAATATAATTTATTTAACATCTATACTAATAATATTATAAAGCTGAAGAAATTGTTTGTTTGTTTGAACGCGCTAATCTCAGGCACTACTGGTCCGATTTGAAAAATTCTTTCGGTCTTAGATAGCCCATTGATTGAGGAAGGACATAGGCTATAATATTATATCATCACGCTAAGACCAACAGGAGAGGAGCTACTAGTAAATAAATATAACGTTGGGCTTTTAATGAAAATCATTTCTTTTTGCATAATGTATAGATCATAATAACAGTATGTACACTCTAAATACCTGAACAGGAAGAAATTATTCATAGAAATGTATTTAATATTGAAATACATATCAATAAAGTAAGCTGAAATAAAAATACTTTAACAATAATTGAGCATTATGTTGGTTTTATGACTTCTAAACCTTCTGAGTTGGGACAACTGCGTAAAAAAGAAATAAAACAACTTTGATTATAATTTTTATATTATTCTCAAGTTTGCCCGTAGCGTGCCGTTTTGGCGCGAAAATAAAACGTTTCTCAAGAAGAAGTTTCGTTTAGTTTAATATGTCAATATGCCGCTTGAGTATTTTTTATTATTTTCTTGTTTTTCTTTCGTTAATTCAGATATTTATAATGTTAAAATAGGTACGGATCATCATGTGAATTTGGTGGATAGTAAGTTTTTAAGTTTCACTCTTGACCCAAAACTTTTGTTTGCTTCGAGCGGGAAATTATATAGCAGGTAAGATTTGTTTTTAATTTTATGTTTTCCTTGTTTTTTAATATTACAGAATATAATTTATTTTTCGGAAATTATTTATCATTTAGTTATAGATTTTAAATGTTTACTTTGAATAAGTACAAAAAATATTTTCTAAAAATGCAATTTAATTTTTTTTAATCATACTTAATAATTACAGCCAGAATTTTTACAAACACACACTATTTTCATTTCAAATATTGTACGAATCGGTGCTGTAGTTTGTAAAAAGCGTAACAGACAAAAAACACACTTGTATTTAAAATATTTGTTGTGATAATTTATTAATTTTTTATGTTATTTCAGCCAAGAATGTAAATGTATGGCATCAGCTTTGTCTCCTGCGTTATTGCGTATCGCTGGACCGTCTACTTCTCATCTCACTTTCAGGAATAACTCGTTGATCATTGAAGATAAAGGTTTAAGTTTGTTTCATTCAGGTACGTAATTGATATATTTATAAATAAATTTATTTATAAATGTCTATTATCTAACTAAAAGTGTGGAATTATTGTTGAAAAATTTAAATACCTAATAACTTCTGACCACTACAATTACTAGTGCGTAGGATTTGAATTCGTATCGTTTGTCAAAAAATATAATCAGATTCAAAACAAAGTTTACTCAATAAATGAATGTATGTGGTTTATTGACGTTAAGTTTTTAATATTTACTGAACAAAATTAGTTTTATAATCCTTGTAAGCTTATGAACATGACGTGTCTTCCATTTTTTGAAAATTTAAATTAAATTAGGCGGTTCAGCTCCACAGACTAAAATAAACCAGAGACAATGGGATAGATTCATAAAATGGGCAAAGACAAACGGCTTCGAGCTGGTCTTCGCGGTAAATAATAATGAAAGAACTGCTGGCGTATGGGACACGAGTTCGACCCTTGGTCTACTTGGAGCTGCTGATAAAGCTGGATTTAAGGATATACAGTGGCAATTGGGATATGGTATGTTGAACTAATTTTGAACAAAGTCTGTTTTGTTTAAAATTTTCTAATTCTGCTGTGTAATTTTATCATCTTATCGTAATGTATTATTGTATTAGTGCTTATGCTAATCTTTTTTGATACATGGCTAAAATATTCGCTCATTTTTGTTTTTATAGTAATTATTTTCGTAATTTCGATTCCGAATCCGCTAATTATTCATGATGGCTTAATTAATTAAAAAGAGCGTGTATGTCGAGCACACGTGTCAGAAGTGAAATTTCTTTGACAAGATTCAAAGATACCAAAATCAGTGGCGGTATTATCATGACGCGACCTTAAAATTTTACTCTCAACGCACCTAAGCAAAAAAAAAAAGCTTTCAAGATTAATCATATTTTTTTTCAAAAGAATGTTCCCACCAAACGATAGAAGAATATCTCAACGACGTGGACACCCTGTCCGTGCTGGCGGGGCGCGGGGCGCTCGCCGGTGACGTCACCAACTGCCTTCGATATAATACCACCGATTTTAGAGACTATGTTATGCTTGCTATTGATGTTATGCCTGCTGTGCTTTTGAATGGGTGGGTTTATATTGTTTATATTTATAGCAAAAAAATAAATAAATAGTCAGTTTTACAGTTGCTGGATATGTACTGTTTAATCTATGAAAATATTTGTGAAAAATTACTAAATTGTTGAAAATAAATACAATTTGTGACTTTAGAAAGTTGTGTAACTGGCCATTAAATTATATTTTTCTCATTGCTTTTACAATTATTATTTATTTTTGTGTAATAAAAAGATAAGTAATATTTTTTTTCTAAATCATACAGGAACGCATCCTCCCAAGAACTATCTTCCATGTCAGAAAGAGATCGCAAATCTCTTCTAAAGTCACTCACTAAGAGTGACGTGCCACTCTGGGTCACTGAAAAGAGTGAGTACTCACTCGAGTTGGAAAGAGCCGCTGAGTGGCTGGCCAGTTTGGGCTTTGCGGCCAGAAATGGCTTTTCCATACATTTTAGGGAGTTATTGGAAGAAGAATTATATGAACCTACTTTGGTAAGTAGATGCAAATAACAATAAATTAGAGATTAAAACACGTATCTATTTAAAACATTATAAAAATTTATAATACGTTCAATTTATTCCATTTAATAATTCAGAGTTACTGCACTTTCTTATAGATTGCAATATAAGTTCGGTCCTTAATTTAACGGTAATTTCACTTCGATGCTATTGTTAAAATAATGATATAGAGTCATAAATAAATCTCATTTTATTCAAGAATTTATTACGTGATGGAATGGATATATTATATAGACTTACACAAACAAAAATCCTTTCCTAAATTATGTAGTAAGTATACATGGGGAATTTTTAAAGAAAAGAAAAAAATCGATCATGAGGCGGGATATATGCGGGATGATGAGGCAGATGATCGATGTTTTTTCTATTCTTTAAAAAATTCTTATTTATAAATCACTAGCTGTGCTTCGCGGTTTTACCCGCAGTGCTCCGCTCATGTTGGTCTTAGCGTGATGATATATAGCCTATAGCCTTCCTCGATAAATGGGCTATCTAACACCGAAAGAATTTTTCAAATCGGACCAATAGTTCCTGAGATTAGCGCGTTCAAACGTATAATATTATAAATGCGAAAGTTTGTGAGGATGTGTGTGTGTTTGTTACTCTTTCACGCAAATACTACTGAACCGATTACAATGAAATTTAGCACATACATAGAGGGTAACTTGGATTAACACATAGGATAGGTTTTATCCAGGAAATCCCACGGGAACGGGAACTATGCGAGTTTTTCTTTAAAAACGCGAGCGAAGCCGCGGGCGGAAATCTAGTATTAGTATATATTTGCTTTAAAACGAATTGGGTACCTATACACATAATAATTATTTCCACAATTTTAACCACAGAGCTTCTACATGGCGCTCCTATACAAAAACCTAGTCGGCGAGCGCGTACTAGACGTAGACATGACAATATCCAAGGCTAGTTTATTCGCACACTGTACATCGCTGCATCACAAGCCGATACCCGGCGCACTTACACTGTATGGAGCGAACATGGATACCGAACCCGCTAGATTCTCGCTCAAACTGTCGGAGAGGGAGGAGGGGGGAGATATCATGCAGTTTATATTGGGGCATGATGACAATGGGTGAGTTTTAGAAGATAAATGTAAAATGTGTTTTAGAAGTTTTAAAATAGTAAAAAGTATTGTTGTATACTTGTTGGAAGAAAGTGTGATTGTTTTTAAGTACAAACGATTTGAAAATAATTTATATTATTACTTAATTAGTTGAAGACAAAATTATTTGTAAAAGGTATTAACCTTTTACATTATTGAATACAATGAAATTTCAAAAATCACTCCTTTCTAAATTTAGGAATAGCACCATCAAAAACAATAATTTTCCAAAGATTCTATAGATAAATAAAATAAAAGAGTAGTATAATATTTAACATTATCATTTTGTTCCAGAAATATTGTAGTAAACAGTCACGTTATGTACTATGAGGGAGACATTCGACCAGTTGTTAAACGAGTCCGTCCATACAAAACATTGCTCATAAACCTGCCTCCTAAATCATTTGGATTCTGGGTTCTAGCCAATACAAAAGTAGATGCATGTCGTGATCTTAATGATACACAAGACAGTATAGAAATTGTTGCTTTAAGCCAAGAAGAAACTAGAAAAGTTAAACGATCTGTAGTAAACAACGATATAACAGATGCAGTTGATGAAGAATCTATAGATGGAACAAATAGTGGAATGCCATACGAAAATGTCGCTTTAAAAGGCAGAATCGATAGCATAAACAGAGATTTGAAGAAAATGCAAACTATATTTCAAACTAAAATGAACGAAGATGCTTTGAAACGTCTCCGGAGACATGTTGATAGTAATAATGAACGAGCAGAAAAGAAGTTAAGGAATCGATTTGATGTTGGTGAATTAAAATCGAGTCTTGTTAAGAGATTATTGGATTTCACTGATTTAACGGAACCTCTAAACAATGTGATACGCAGAGTTCAAAATACCAATAATGTTATAAGAACCAAACGATTTAAAAAAGAAAGAAAAGTTAAGAAACGTCCAAAAGTTACATCTGCTTTTGAAACAAGAGATAAAGGTTCAAAAAATGAGAATGAAAATAAAGTAAAAAGGAAAGCAAAGATATCCTCTGCAAATAGAGACTTGCTAGATACAAATAAAATTATTCGCAATGAAGATTCATTACAAGCACTAGATAATAATATTGGTTCTCGAAACGAAATATCTAGGAAACGAAGAAGCATTTATACTAAAAGTGGAACTGATAAAAACGAAATATCATCCGAAAACGAAATAGAACTAGACAGTAAAGAAAATCTAAAGTTTTCGAAGATTTTACGCAAAATAAAGAAAATGGGTAAAATACCTTTTGACATGATTGACGTAAAAACTGACAATGAAGATTTTGAAGAAGATCAAGATGAAACAAATGCTATTGTTTTAAAAACAAAACTAGAAGACGATGGAGCTGTTATAAGAATTAGTGAAAATCCGAACTTTGGCTTTATAGCGTCAACTTTAGAGGACTTTCTATCTTTATTAACAGAATTGAATCAAAACGTGAAGAAGGCTTGGAGAGCTGTTAGTCTATTGCAATAACCTTCGAAATATTTTTAAGACTTTGTAAATATTAATATTAAATGGTTTTAATTTCTAATTTGTTTCATTTCGTTAAATGTAAGTTAACAAGATAGGCCACGCAGTTTCATTGACCGAAAAAACATAGGGAATAAAGCTCGTATTTCTATAGTTTATGTGATAATCTGTCACGGAAAAAATCATAGGAACAAGTCAATGTTATTAATAAGTAATTATTATGGTAATAAGGAAGACTGACAAGTTTCAACAAAATCTGTTCAGTAGTTTCGGCCACTGAGCAAGTAATTGGTTTCGACATGATGCGAGTAACAAACATCTAAAGGAGAATGGCGAACTCCCATAGGACTTTGGGCCTGATCGTTACACTGATGATTTATGTGGGGCTAAATAGATAAAAATATACAGATTCTATAAATATAACAATTAAAGATCTGTTCTATGGGATAGCAGAGATATTGAGCATGTAACGTCACTAAAATTGAGGTTAGGTTTGCTCGAGTTCAATGAATAGCTTTGTTTCTTTCTAAGTAAAGGTAAGTTTATATCCTATAATATACATTATTTGGATAAAGAGTGTAACAGAAGAACAGTTAGGTAATAGAGATATTGGATCGAACTTTTATTCTTTTAGAGTACCTACCAAAACATCGTAGGTACTTATATATAAAATAAAACACGTTTTTTCATAAATCGTTTATTCATCATTATCATCATAAACAATTAACACATCATCCAGAAACTGTGCTGGCGGCATTAAATCTGGTTGATACCTTGCCCAGCTAAGGTACCATATTATGCACATAACGTGACAGCAGCAACCTACAGTTCTTCTTCCTACTAAACAATTACAATAATAAACTGTTATTGCTTCCCTTCCTATGAGAGCCCTCACCCAGCAAGAATGACATAGATATGTTGCTCTATTTCCAATCTGTAAAGAAATACTTTGTTAAAACACCTTTCATTTTTACTTTGAGATTTAAAAAGAAGATTATTGGCAACTTTTTACTTAAAATATTATCAAAACACTCAATAACTTAAATGACGAGGTAATATCCACTCTAATATCACTGCTCTAATTCTTTGATCGCGTTGAGAATCAGTTCTTAGTAAATGAAACCGTGTGCGCAATACAGAACGTCCACAATAAATGCATACACGTTGATGACCCAAAGTTACAGTGTCATCTTCATGATTTTCAATCCTCAAAGAATCATTTGCAAGTTTCCAGCATGCATCACATATGTGATCAGAGTGAGTGATCTACAAATAAAGAATTAATATTACAATTGGACAAAAGAAAGTGAATATATATATGATATCTTTATAAGAATATAAATCTCGTGTCACAATGTTTGTCCTCAATGGACTTCTAAACCACTTAACCGATTATAATAAAATTCGCACACCATGTGGAGTTCGATCCAACTTGAGAGATAGGATAGTTTAAACATGTAGGTACCACGGGCGAAGCCGGGGTGGACCGCTAGTATATATATAAAACAATGTGTGTTTACGTTCTTGTTTGATTTCAAAAGCTAGTACTAAATACCTTAGATAATACTAATCCACTAACCGTTAGAGGAGCAGCCCACCTTTGTATAATTGATATTATTGCGTTATCTTGTAACAAATGCATACGTATAGCATTGTTACGATTAGCATTAATACTACAGTTGATGCAGTTCATATTTGTAAATGAAAAATCGGATGCAAAGTCGGTGTCCAGGTAGGGTAGCAGTAGTGAGTCGTAAAGGCAGGTAATCAAAGTCCGGTGTGCAAGCGTTGGTTGGTAGTAATAACAGAGATCGTCAGTATCCGTAATACGTAGCGAAAGTCGATAAAGATGAAGAAAATAAGTTAACCACGAAACGAAAAACCTCAATCAAATGTCAAAAGTCAAACAACAAACATGACATTGTAATTAAAATTGAAGCGGCCAGCTACATTTCAGAAATATTCTTACAAAGTGCGGCCGCCATGAGTAAAAATGTATAGAATTACCTAAATAAATAGCGTGCTAAAAAGTTAAAAATAAAATATGTAACGCAGTTAACTTATATTTCTGATTTATAAAGCATTTGAATTTTATATAAAACTAAAAATGAAAATAAATATTCATTCGTTTTAATCGATATATCGACTATTTTACTCCTGACAGCACTGACAATCTCTGCTTGATAAGACCGGTAGTCATAGAAATCTAAATAACAATGCCGTTAGTGAACACATTATCTTTTTTTTCAAACATTTGTTTTCCCATAGAATCAGAAGTCAATATTTTACCAAGAATTATTAAAAATAACAAAATGAATTTTAAATATATTATGATTTCTGTAAGGCCCTAATTTTGTTAGGCCCAGTTTCGCCATTCTCCTTTGCTAACAGAATAGGTATCAGTGTGAATTGCCATTATTTTCAAGTGCGCACGGAATCTTTTTTACTTTATCTAATTCATACTTGCTTGTTCAGTAGAAAACGAGTAGGTAATTCATGGCTCAAAATTTGATAGTTGAGTTAAATCTATTGGTGAATAAATAAAACGCCAAACGGTGGTACAATGTAGTTTATTTATTATTTAACAACATGGTAGATACACCACTTTCACACTCACAGTAAAGTTAATATGAAAATGGCTACCTCTAAACTTTTATACATAACTAATTAGGAGTAAATAAATTTAACAATGCATTGCAACAGTTAGATACAAATCAATGAGTAGCGAAGAAGCCTATCCTATATGAAACTACACAAGTGATAGTAGAGACAGTTTAAATTGAAACTAATTATTTAAGAGGTAAGGACCGATTCAGAATGGCAGCCTGTGAACAGCCGACTCGGAAACGAATCATAACTTATCAATAACAACAAGGTTTTCACAAAAGCTCAATCCGATTTATTTACCTAAAAACATTTTCAACAATAACCTTTTTTCGTTTTCCTCCATTATTCTAAGTTAAATGTAATCGTGGATAAACTACTAACTTTTCTTTAATAACAATACAACATGCGTATGAACCTCGTTCATATCGGTTTAATGGATTACGATTTAATTTCAATTACACTTTTGTTATACACAACTTTTTAAATATTTAGTTTTAATTTCAGTAAATTTTGCAATTTTAACACTAGATGTCACTAATATTAAAAGCTAACGCACTAAGTGATCTTAAATTGGCCAAATGACTATCCTATCTGAACATTCGGAGGTACGCAGAGGAGACAGGTCGGCAGAAGTGGTAACAATCGGTAGAGTAAAATTTAAAGGGCAGTCGGTTGCGACGACTCATCTCCTCTACGTAGCTCCTTGTAACATATTATATTAAAATATCTATGAATATTCAATGAAAATAATGTAAATAAAGACATTACGCACAATATAGACACAATTTTAAAAATATTATCCAAAGTGCAACAATTCGCAGTCTGTGACACCCGAACGTTAGTTCGTCGCTCCAAATAATGTCTATTCTACTGGAAACGTCTACAAAATATATAATATATCTAACAATAAATTAATACTGTGTGTATGAAGCTCTTGTGTTAGTGTGGTACGAAGTGTCGTTGTCTCTAAACCGTCTATTTACTAAGTGTTCGCAAAATTGCATTTTGTAATCACTGGACATGTTAACTTATTCCTGCTAGTATATTATATGGGTGAGAACAAAATTGTTTTGTTTCCCATCATTTAAGAAGTGTCAGTATTATTGCAAACGAAATAATCGTTTTCGTAGTATCTTAATATGTAACTCCGATCGTATTAAATTGAACTTGTAACAATTTTAAAACCCGTTGTGAAGTCCACACGCGCATATCGTCAAGGAAGAAGGAATACATGGTAGAGTAGAATTTAATAGTGAAGATAGGATAGTGATAGATTTTGATGAAGTCCAATTTCAGATCCAGAAGGTCTTTAACCCATTGAGCCCCAAGCGGCCCGATCGGTCCCAGACACAATAGATTTTCTATTGTGTCTGTGGTTCCGGGGCCTGAGTTACTAGTTTTTTCATTTATCGTGTTGCCAGTCAATCAGTCAAAATGTATAAGTGTCGTTATTACTAATCGATCAGTGATAGTCACATTGCTCCTCACAAGTGTTTTGGCTGTTCGAGAGTAGCAGGGTTAGTCAGGGCAGTAAGTATAAGCTGTGTGAATACAAAACTACCAATACAGTAAAGAAGTGCAAATTGATAGAAGAGATAGAGAAATTGAATAAAGAAAGTTAAGAATAGAATTGCCATCGCAGGCCAAAAAGTCATACTTTCTATAAAGAATCTAAACTGATATAAGTATACAAGACAACAATAAAAACATTATATAATTTACCCTGAGTACATAAGTCATAAGATCGATCACTCAACTGATTTTGTTTAAGGAAAATCCAGAAATTGGTCGAGTCACTTAGGATCTTAAAAAGTTATTCTACAGGTGTATCAAATAAGATAGCTTCACAATGGTTTTATTAAATAATTTACAATTATTTCTACGCTACTCGTCTACCTTGTATAAACCTCATTTAATATAATAAGAAATGAATTTCATAACCTCTCTAGTAATTTGAAAGACTTTTGGGTGTGAGTTCTCGATAGCGGTAAATATATACATACTTATGTTCGATAAGTACACTCGTAATTCTATTACAGAAACACGTGACAACCATTTGATATCACCCAAATTCCTTCGCGTATTGCGCATCGAAGCAATTTTAAACCTTATGTTAATCGTAATACTATACACCAAACACCTAAAGCTTACATACAATCAGTGGCTCGAGAAGCATCTACGTTTGGTTCTGGAGGTCCAGAGCCCGAGACGGACAGACAAATGAAGAGAAAACGACACGCAACACACTTAAGAGCTTACACAGTATCATGCAATCATTAGGACCGAAGAGGCGATGTTTTTGAAATTAGTGACAGTTAGCGAATTTATTTAAATACAATAAGTTACATCTAAATCTCGCTACGTATCAAAATAATTTTCTAAACAACTATTTCTACGTAGTGAGAGCCAACAACGAAGATTATAGTTAGACCTACAGAGAGAAAGATAGAGGAAGGGAAGAAGGGATAGCGAGTAGAGAGAAACAGGTTTGGGAAATGTTTTGTGGGCTGAGATCGATGGAGACTCGGAATGCCATGAAATATATTTCAATACAAAATATATTTGGAATATTTTTATATATTTCGATTTTTTTACATTCTTCTTCGTTAAGGTAAAGCACCCAATGCTCGACAACGCACCATTGTTCGACACT